>JAFISB010000045.1:0-221159 GCA_022560015.1 Diplodia mutila | reverse complement strand
TAAGCGAGTACTACTATATATTAACTTTATAGTTCTCTAAACCGTACTTACTAAAGTCTATTATATAAGTAAGTATTAGTATAAAAACTCGTCTTTATTAGATTTAATCTCTATTTAAATTACGTTTAAAGAAAGATTTAAAGTTATAGTAGATTTATAAAAGTAGAAAAGAAGTTATAAAGAACGTATTCTATAATATACTCGTATAAATATAAGATAAAGTCTTATCTAATTACTCTATAATATCTATAAGTCTCTTAAAGATAAAAATAGCGTAGTAGATAATAAACGAATTCGATTTTCTTAACCTTATTTCGTAAAAGAGGTAGGTAGTTAAATCTAATATCTAGACGTGAATATAAGTCTTAAATATAAATAGATACGTCCGGATATTAGATTCTGCTGCCTACGTGGGGGATAATATCTTCGGCGGAATAAGGGAAACCCTCGGAGCAACGTCGTCGCAACTTTATCCACTCTCTGTCTCGCCCTCTCTGAGGGCAGGATTAGAAACACCCGACCTCCTCTTCACCACCAGCTGTTATACGTGTCCGGCGCTGGCGGCGGCTCAAATGCTGGGGCAGACGTCGGGTTCATAAAACGCTGGACCTCTGCATGCTTTCTCGCCCACTTGACGACAAGACGGATTGCGGAACACCATCCTGCAACCACCGGTAGTCCGGGATCCTGTCTGGATGAACGAGGGTGAATTCATTCTCATGCCCGCATCCACGCCTAACGGTAGCGATCACGACGACCCTCCTGGTCGGGATTCAGGCGCACAGCAGCGAGCCTCCAGCGACGTTCCGGCTCTGTCTGGTGCCAGGTGGTAAGAACCACCGCCATCACCACGACCTCCACGAACACCGGCCCAGGCAGACCTACTCCATAACGTGAATCGTCTTCTAGCGTTTACATTAACAACAGTTGCTAGTTGCTTTTCACCCGTAGATACTATACCATGCCTTTCCGAACAATTAAGATGAATGTCAGATTTGCAGCTTTGAAATGATAGACCATGTAGAAAGGAATACCGTGAAAATTGTGATTACCCAAGGTAGAAGGCCAGGGGCTTGTACTCTAGATATTCTACGTCCAGGTAGACGCTCCAGCTACCCATGCAGGAAGAGAGTTTAGATACACATCCATGTCTGGACACTAGCTTCAACTACCCACGCATGCAGCGGCGAGCAAGACCAGCCCTCAGCGCAGCTTCGCTGCGCTAAGGGGGTTCGCGCGGATGACACCCCAATCCATGTGACGGAATAATATGGAAGGAAGCCGAGAAAGAAAATCGGGAAGAAAGACAGGCCTCTCAGAGACCTTATCTAGCGGCTCTTACACTTAGAAGGTTTGCTTTACAAGCTTCTCACTCAACTTCCACAACCTATCTGCTATCGCCCGGTCTACTGCATGGGTCTCTGCATCTTTGAACTGGCAATCGTCGAGAAACACCCTGGTACCCTTGACCTCTGCACGCGTGAGGGGTTTTTTTTAGCGTTCGCGCTATCCCATGTGATTGAGTAGGCTTACCATTCAAAGCGGGATCTACGGCTGCGACCAATGTCGTAGACGCACCCTCGTTGCTGCTCGCTTTGAGGCCAAACGAGTTTAGGAACTCGTTGATCTTGTCCATCTTGTTGCCAAAACCTCTCGTCATCTCCGTAACGATGGCTGCACGAAGGGACAGTTCGCCAAAAATTAGAAAAGATGAGAGACGGAGGGGAGGGTGAGGCATCTACGCCGGAGCTTACCGCCAGGATGAAGCGCATAGGATACGACGCCTTTGCCACCAAGCCGATCATTCAGACCAACGGTGAAGAGGACGTTGGCCGTCTTGCTCTGGGCGTACGCCTGCATACCCACGTAGCCGGCCTCGGGCTCCTTGACCCAGTCCGGCAGCTGGTGCATGATGCCGGTCTCGTCGGCGGGTACGGGCCAGCCCTCGTTGTTGTAGTCGTGGAAGCGGAAAGGTGACATGCGGTGGCCATCGCTGCTGAGGTTGATGACACGCGTCGCGCCAGGGGCAGAGTGCTTGGCGGCCTCGAGCAGCTGCTCCTGGAGCAGGTTAGTCAGAAGGAACGGCCCGATGTGGTTGGCTGCCAATTGAGTCTCGAGACCCTCGGGCGAGTAGGTCCGTGTCAGGACGGACAAGCCTGCGTTGTTGATCAACAGGTCAATTCGGGGGGTTAGGGATTTGATCTCGGCGGCGGCCCTGCGGACCGAGTCCTGCGAAGCAAGGTCGACCAGGATACTTTTGGTTGTTACGGCTGGGTTAAGAGCGGCAATGCTGGCGACCACGTCGTCGATCTTGGACTTGGTGCGAGAGACGAGGATGAGGAGAGATGGGGTATGCCGGGCGAAGGCGAGAGCGGTCGCTCCACCCAGCCCATCCTTGGACACGCCGGTGATGAGCACTGCAGGATGTCATCAATGTGAACGGTCGGTTTCCGGATTGTAGGGTTCCGAGAACCTACCAACGCGGCCCTTGATCTGGTCGGGGAATGCGTCCGCTACATCAGTCGCCTTGGTGTCGTGGCCAAACTCGGAGTGGGAAGTCATGTTGAGAGTTTTAGGTTGGTCGTGAGTCGCTGTCAGGTGTGCCGGCTGATTTCAGGCGATGAGCGAGTGGCTGTGATGTTCTAGGCATTGTATGGCTGCTTGACATGTTTTATACGTCTAGTAAGGCCGCCTATGTCTGAAGCATATTCGTCCAGCGGACGAGCGGCGGATGAGATGTTTGGCCGGGAGAAGAAGGTGGAATGTTACAACTACCTAGCTTCCGAGCTTACCGCTAAATGCCGGCTTGTGCATGTTAAACATCACTCTTTGCGGTACACCACCCACCTACTGCAAAATAGTCATGGAGCATGGCACGGGCTATCTCAAGTCGGGCGTTTAGCAGAATTGCTGCGGGTGGTCGGCAAGTCCTCCGGATGTGAGTTAGGGAAGGATCCAGCGGACATGTATCCGCCGCCGGTCGAACGAGTTGATTGAGGTTTGTTTTGAGCCATGCTTTCCGCGCGATTAGGTTTGAGATGTAGATCCACGGAAGCCGGAATAGCTGGCTTCCGGTGATTGTCCTTGGCACCGCGTTATCACCGCTGACAAATCCAGTCTTGGGGCCGGCACGATCCCATACCAAGCATATCGCAAGTACGAAATCTTGGTCCAAGACCGAGAGCAAGCGTTTAGTCATGTCACGTATAATACAAGGACGGGAGATTAAAATACTGACTTTATTCGATGTTTTCCCATCGAGGTAAGTCTTCTTCGAGAAAACAAAAAAACAGGTTGTTAGTCATTTAGAGTAGATGATCTTGCTTGCGAGTCGGACGAGTTCTGGGCGGTTTCGGATGGTCTCGGGTCTTAAGATCTTCTCTACTATCCAAAGTCTAAGTATTCTTACTTATATGTCGGACGACTTTCGGATCCCTCATTTCAAATCTCCAACTCGATAGGCTTGACTCCTTGACTCTACGTTAGATAAATAAACGTCCTGCAACCTGCGTTCTTGATCGATATCATTCACTCAGCACCTGCCTCTAATACTTCCCTGTTCAAAATGGCTTTCACCGTGGGCATTGCAGGTATCACCGGCAAAGTCGCCCTCCTCGTTGCGAAGGAACTCCTCAAGCGCCCAAACGTCAATGTGCGAGGGTACTGCCGTAACCCCGACCGTCTTCCTCCCCGGCTGTCGGAAGATCCGCGCTTCAGCCTAATCCAAGGTCAGGTTGATGATGTGGCTGCATTGCGGGACTTCGCAAAAGGCTGCGACGTCGTGGTTTGTTGCTACCTCGCGGAAAACGACGTAATGGTCCAGGGGCAGAAGCTCCTCATCGATGCATGCGAGGAACAAGGGGTCGACCGTTTCATTGCTAGCGACTACACTCTCGAGTATTCGAAGCTCAAACCGGGACAGTACACGAAGAAGCAACCCATCATCGACGTTCATGAGTATCTGAAGACGAAGAAGATCAAGGCGGTTCACGTCCTGATTGGAATGTTCATGGAAACGCTCTTCAGCAACCTGTTCTTCTTCTGGGATCCGAAGGAGAAGAAGATCCGCTACTATGGCACCGGAGACGAAACTTTCGAGTTGACCAGCTACTACACGACCGCCGAGTATGTCGCCGCCATCGCTCTTGATACCGAAGCTGTTGGCTTTCTCAGATGTAAGTTGAAAGCCACCATGCGGTTAGCCTGCATCACTGATTGCATGCAGTCCTCGGCGATCGGAAGACGACGCATCAGATTATCGACGAGTTCAAATCTGTTTATGGCGAGGAGCCTACGGTTGAGAGACTCGGTTCTCTAGAGGATCTGTACGAGCAAGCTCACCAAAATGGCGAGCAGGACTTTATCCTGTAAGTTTGGTATCCTCTTAGCCGTGGTGCACGACTGACAAGTGGACGACAGAATGGGCACGTACCTGATCTCAAAGGGTGTGGTGTATCTCGCGGGGCAGCTTGACCATGCAAGGTACCCCGATATCAAGCCTGAATCTGTGAGGGGATTTTTTGAAAGGCGACCGCTGTCCAACCTGGCTGGATCGCTCGACGCCGTCGGTCAAGAATGGTGGGATGCCAGTCAAGTATAGATGATGAAGAATCCATAGACCGTCTATAAAGTCCATTCCATCCAAGAATGTCCCATATGGATACCTTTTGCACCCCGATCTTCCTCCCGCCAGGACTCCCATGATTACCACCTAATATTTCAGTAATGTTTGCAATATTTCAAGAGGAAAACGGAGAAAATGCGCCTTATGGCCTCCATCTAAAGGCAGGATGACGCCAATCCAAGTCTTGAATGGTCCTTTGATCCAGACCAGCAAGTTCAGAGTCAACATCGCGGTGGTCCCTTCTCTTATTGTCCGCAACCATCCAAAGTAACAAAAGGATGGACAGAATGAAGATGGTGCTTGAGGTTGCGAGGTTGAGGCCATTTCCGATGGGATAGTTCGGAGCGTCGGTTTTGAGGAAGCTCCAAGTGCTTACCAACCCACCAATGTTTCCCAGCATAACGTTTGTGCCGATGGCAGCGGAACGGGCGGTATCCGAAACGACGTTTGCGGAAACCTGGGCGTTGCAGAGAGCACCAAAGGCGAAAGCGCCGCTGGCTATGAGAAAGGTAGCACCGTAGCGAACCCTCGCGGTATCAGTGGCCAGGAACATGATATAGCCAACCATCATGAAGGGGGCAGAACAGATGAAGAAGGCATTGCGCTTATCAAAGCGCCAGCTCAGGAAAGGGAAAAAGACGGTGAAGAAGGCGCCGACAATATAAGGCGGGACGGTGTGCAACTGTTGAGAAATGACCGAGTCCAGTGGGTAGATGGTCTTGACGATTGTGGGTAGGAAGAAGGCCAGTCCTTGAACGGTGATGTTGTTGAGGAGAAAGATGAAGGAAGTGGACAGGGTAACAGGACTGAAGATGCCGCGAAGAATCTTCTTGGTATCCATCTTCTCGAGGACTTCAGTAGCACCCACGCGCTCCGATTTGACACGCGCAACGGCCAGGTCCTTTTCTTCCCGAGTGAGCCACCGGGCCGTCTCTGGGCGATCGGTAAGAGTGACGAAGGAGATCAGAGCGAGGCCAATGGTAATGATCCCTTCAATGGCGAAGATCATGCGCCATTGGTGGAGGCCGCCGAAGTGATCAAGCTTGAGGATGGCAGAGGCCAGCAGGCCTCCGAAGGCACCGGCGAGAGGAGCCATGACGATGTACTGAAGCAAACGTCAGCAAAGTGGAAAAATATGAAGGTGTGCTTGACATACTAGAGATAGGCGAAAAGCCAGCTCACTGCGGCGATACCATCGAGAAAGGTAATAGGCTATGCCCGGTAGCATACCGGCCTCAAAGATGCCCAGCAAGAAGCGCACGCCTGAGGCGCTGTGGATGTTGTCGACGAAAGCAGTGCATACGGAGCAGATGCCAAAGCCGAGCGAGATTCCAGGAATGAACCAGCCCGGGCCCAACCACTTGCAGCACATGTTGGAGGGAATCTCGAAGATGATGTAGGAAATGTAGAAAACGGTCAACAAGCGGTTGTAGTCGTAGCCCTCAAGGCCGAGGTCCTTCTCGAGGCCTGCCAGGCGTGCATTGCTGGAAGCCGGTCAGAACGCAAGCTCTACCGCGGCGGGGGCGAAGGGAGTTACCCGATGTTGGCGCGGTCGATGAAGCAGAACAGGTACAGGAGCGCGACGGTCGGGACGATGTAAAGGTCAAGCTTCCACCTCAAGCGGGCCTCGGCCTTGGGGTCGAAGGTGACGAGGGCGTTGCCGTATCTGGACGGGAGGTCAGCAAGGAGCAAGGGTGCGCCGGATGGGGGCGGGCTGGGGAGGAAGCACCTGTCGGTGGCCAAATGGCCGCGCTCGGCGGCGTCTTGGAAGGCTTCGTCCTTCAGGGTCTCGTGGTGCTCGATAGCAGGCTTGTCGTCGATGGAGGCCATTGCGGAGGCCATTGCGAAGGCCATTGTTGCTGCCGAGCTGGAGGCCGCGGGCGCGGCTGCTGTTCTTGTATTGTGGCTCGAAGGGCGGCAACGCCGAGAGGCGCCCAGGCGCGAGGGTGGAGTACAAGCTGGGCGGGCGCGCGAGAGTGCGGCTTCCGACCGGGCGGTAGTTGGGTGCGGATTGCGTCGCACTGTGGCACCGTCGTTCCCCACGGGGAAGGCAGTCGACCCCATCCGTGCTCGGAAATACCGGCCCAGTCGCTGCCAGCAACAGGACCCACTCGTCCTGGACACGCAGCCCAATGAGCGCCGTGCCGAACCTGATAACGCCGTGAGCCTGCAGGCACCCCGACCCGACTGCACGCCCGCCGGCACTCTGCATATCATATGCGACCCCAAGGGGCTCTGCGCGTGTCGAAGCGTCGTTATCTTTTCACCGTCATTATTTGCGACCGCGTGCGCGTCGGCTGCCGTCCTGTGGTCCGCCCGGCCGGATTTTGCCTTTACTTGCCAGCCATGGCCTCTCGTGGCTTGCTGCCCGCCAAACCCCATTATTGTTTGCCGCATTCCGTTTCCGCCCATGGCAAAGCCTCGGCCGACCATTTCACCTTGATTTGGATCTGATCTTCTTTCGAGCTCCTCTCCGCACTTCCCCGCAATGGCAGCCGCACCTGAGTTTCGGTTTACGTGGACCTGCAACGAGAGAAGCACGCCATGACAAAGCGTTTGCACAGATGCAACTACGTCATATTATCTGCACAGCACAAGAGCTTCGACTTCTCCAATCTACTGCGGAGTTTTTGATTATCCTAGAGCCAAGATGAGAGTATATATTTTTCAACGGCAAATTGCTTACTCATAATCAACCATCTCCGTTATGGTCTAGGGGTTAGGATTCTCCGCTTTCACGTCTGATTCGCGAGCCGGAGCGGCCCGGGTTCGATTCCCGGTAACGGAACAGTCTATTTCTTTTTGCTTTTTTGTTCGTCTTCAGATTATCTTCTGGCTGATTTGGTGGAGGTGCTGGAGGGCGACCGGCGATAGTTGTGGGGGAACGCAGTGCCGGTGTGAGTTTACTAAGCAGATGGGAAGATCACTACGCGCAACCATACAACCGGTAAAAGCTCGCTTAGATGCCCTTGTTTTTACATCACCCGAAGCAGCTAGAAGTGTTCAAGAGTCAGCAGTGAATCTCCTTTTAATAAGGTCGCTACTACGGCCGTAGAATCTACCATTCTCTTACCTTATAGTTACCAAGTATAAGTATCTGAACGTAGATCGCGTGCAACACTCCTTGGAAAATATGCTTAAGAAACTATATACATTTATCGACCGGTATGAAGGAGACTGCTAGAGACTCATCTACTACCAGGGCGAAATGGAGGGCGCAACTTGGGCTGATCACATCTAGAAGAGGGGCCGGTAGTTGTCAGGCTAACCAATTCTCCGAGTACGGAGAAATAATCCTCTGTTTCCTCCATTTGCTTTAGCCAGCTGGCTGTAGCGATTCGAGTAATGAGAAAGGAATTAAAAAGCGTTGTTGTATACTCGGCTGGCTCGCCTAGTGGAGCGAACGATAGTCGTTTGACCGGACGCCGCGACGCCAGCTAATCTCCCCTCTCCAGCCCTAGCAACAGTAGGGTGGGAAAACAGCTCTTCAGCTACGCCTTCGTTTTCTGCCGCTCTCCACATCGAGCGCCACCTACACCGCAAATCTCCCGCAACTGTCGTATGTAGTGCATCGAAATCGATGCGTCTTGCATCTCAGAGCCGGGCTGGACTAATGCGGTCGTGGTCTCCGGTGGGCGGGGATGATCACGGGTAGTCCAAGACTTTGATCAGCCGTACGAGTAGACTAACAGCCTCCGTCGTTTCCAATCGAACCACGCGAAGAAAGATCTTCAATCATGCCCGCTTTTACCTGTGGGCCATTCCCGGCCTGAAAGCAACAACAGCAAGGAGGATACGTGAACGAGGAATGGCACAAAACAGTGCAAACATCACCAATTGTCGGCAGCTTGCTGTGTCCAGATTGTCTGCAGGTCAGACTCGGAAAGGACAAACACGGATGTCGCGCGACAATATACAGGCAGTAGCCGAGCAGTAGCGGGCGCGTTGATCAGGATGTCAGTGTACAACATGACAAGTGCGTCAACACAGACGCCCGGGGCAAGAGCACCGACTGGAAGTGGACCGCCCCCCTCCCCAATCGCGTTGCGGCACTAAGCGAATCGACTTCGTAATACGGATAGTCCCACCGGATTATAAAGCGACACTTGTGCATCAATGCCACCTGAACCCGCAGTTTTTGCGGTGGTTTGCGGCGGCCGCGGACCCCGTCCTCAGAGGTGTATATACGCACATCTGCAAGTCCAATGCTGATGAGATATTCTGCAATGGCCAACCAAAAGATGCCTGTTTCTGAAGTTCAAAGGCGCCGATAGGAACCAGCTCATTGCCAGACGCAGCTTTTGCTTGCGTCTTGGGATGCGAAGCTCCAAGCCAAGCTTTCCCTACTCGAAGATCCGTTGAAATACGGGCACCACCAAGACGCCGGCGCGAATGCCGAGACTACGGGAAAGGGGCTTTGACCACGAGGTCCAGTGGAGCCACAGAGCTTGCACGATAGGCATTTCTGCACGCCCACGCTATCGGGGGGGAAAAAAAAAGCCTTTGGTGTAAATGAATGCCATAAAACGGCGAGGTATCGGCACCGGACATTCGAAGCCATGTGTATTGTAGGGCTGGCCCAACGGTGGCTGTGGATCGCAATATGCGTGCTCGAGACAGAGGAGTAACAAGCTTCTAGCGGCCAGCGCACAAGAAGGGCCAGCGAATCCTTTCGGTTACGAGGGCACGTCGGTATTTGGCGGTTGACCGTCAATGCGGCCACGGACAAATCCTGTGGCCAGGATTGGTCTCTTAGAGCTTGTGCGAGCAGAGATGCGTCGAGTGGGACGCAATGCATCACACAAGCACATCTGATGCCCGGGAAGATTGATTGCATTTCCACAGCAGCGAGGTCTGGTGCAGCGGCGGCGGTCTCTTGGCATCATCCCGCTGCGGCATCCAGCCAGCCTCCAGCCAGACGCGGCGGCGGTCTAAGGGCGTCTAAAAATACTGCGGCGCAGGGACCGGCGCAGGGCGTTGGATTTCGAAATTGCCGTGTGGAGGAGGCCCGGGCGACGGTGCGAGTCGCGCATGGAGCTGCCTGATCCGACTACAACATGGCTGGATCGACGCATGGGGCGACTGGCCGGGCAGCATCAACTGCAAGATGCTGCCTGGCGACTGAATCGCGCCCACGTGCGGGCTTCAAGTTGGGGGCTTGGAGTTGGGGGCTTGGAGTTGGGGGCTCGCACGTCAGCCGGCGCGACGCTGGCGCAAGAAAGGCAGCGGTGTCCAAGCGGCGTCGCGACTACCGCATGCGGCAAAAAAGGGGGTGCGTGCGGGCGGGCTCGTATAAGCTTGTCGGGCGCGGCGGGCAGTCGCGCTGCGCCCAGCCACGGCGCGCGCTTGCTGGAATGATGGACTCCCACTGCGCCCTCGTATGCCTGGGCCCTGCGGAGACACCGTGACGGTTAAGCCCCAAAGCTCGGCGCCGCCCTGGCCCGCATGTATAACCCTCTCGTAAGACCACCAAGCTGGCCTGCAGTCTTGTCGGCTCGCCCGCTCCATTCCTCTCCGCCGCCGCCGTCGCTCGCTCCCTACCAAACAAACACACACACACACACACACACACGCGCGCGCGTACACATCATGCCTGCTGCATCCCATCTGCCCTCCGTCCTCGACGAGAAGAGGATGGAGGAAGCCCGCCCTGCCCACCTCTGGGAGCCCGCCGGCGAATGTCCCGCGCCCTCCCTCTCCACACAGTCCTTCCAACACGTTCTCATTTTTGCCCTCTTCTGCTCCAACATCTTCTTCGCCGCCTTGGCCGTCTTCTTTTACTCCAACGCCCAGTGTCCCGTCGTGCCTCTCCGCCTGGACCCTTTTTCCATCTCAGCATCGTCACGCGATGCCCGCGCCCACATTCGTTACGAGCAGCGCAACTTCACTGGCGCCCTGAAGTACAACACCACTGCCGGTGAGCTCTACCGTGCTGCCGCCCTCAACTCCACCGAGCCTTCGTACGTCGGCGATCCACGCACGACTGCCGGCCTCGACCGCGCCTGGAAGAGCCTCCTCAGCGGCTCCAAGTTCCCCCTCTCTGACGAGGAAGCCACCCCTTACGTCCACGCATCTTTGGCGACCCCCGCTGCCGACAAGCCCTCCATCTACGGCGAACTGAGCGTGTTCCACAACCTGGAGTGCCTCAATGCTATCCGCCTGGCTCTTGACGACGACTTCTACCGCGAGCATGGTCCCCAAGACGGTCTTGGATGGCAGAAGGCCACGCGGCTGGACCGCGCACCGTTGGGTATGTTCCACTATTCCCCGAGACAGCACCTCACCTTAAACAAACGCTCGTGTTCGCTGACCTGAGGAACCTCAACAGACTACTGCATCGACCACTTGCGGCAAGAGCTCCAGTGCTCCGCCGACCTGACCGTCGTGCCTGTGCTTCCTCGCACCAGCGCCACCAGCACCGAGCTTGCCGTCCAGCCTCGGACGTGCCGCCGGTGGGACGATGTGCGCAGCTGGCTTAACCGCAGGCACGAGCGCTCGCGCTTCAGCCACCAGCAGCAGGATCAGCAGCTGTACACCGGCGCTTGATCCATCCATCGTTCGGGTCTTCTTAACGACAGCCCTTTTCAGGATGTTTTCTTTCCATTCAGTTCGAAGAATTCTTCTCAGATACCCTTGACTTTGAAGAGGCCATCCAGGAGCGTCCAAAGTCACCCTGCATCCCAATGTTTTCCGCCCTCGCCCGGAAAGAGCCGTTGCATGCCAAGCGGTGTTTTGTTGATGGCTGCGATGTTTCGCACGTCATACGGACTCAAGTTTGCACCACCGGCGATCAAACGTGGGAGACAGCCGAGCGTTGCACGGCATGCTCTGTCCGCTGCAGAGCTACCGGAAGTGCTGGGAAAGAGCGCAAGAGGGGGCCTTGTTGAGATGAGCAGGGCAAAAGCTCGCCCATCATCAGCAAGCGGCCAGTCAGCCCGATCTTCTAGAGCATCATGCATGCGCTGCTGACACTTTTGTCACCCGAGATGGTAGCACAAGAGAAGAATGCAGGCGAGCCCTAATTTCCTGGGACGATCGCTCACGCTCTCCGCCGTCAGCCGCCGTGTCTGACCGGCTCCACTAATGGCGAGTGAGGTGCTTGCTCGCGCAGTCAATGCTCTCTTGACTTCTGGCTCTGAATACCGGTGTGCGGACTTTGGGATCTTGAGCGCATATTGTGCCGTTTCTTATTTAGCGTAGAAATGCTGCGAGTTTAGTGAGCTAGAGCCCAGGAAGCTCTGTTGTGTGGTTCAATTGGCTAGAAGCCTGCACTTGTCAGGAATGCAATAGAGAATCTTACACCTACTGTCTTCAATCTTGCCGCCTGTTCCTACCTCAGGACCAGCACTAACACGACCTAGATGACTGACCGCCTTTCTGCAACCCAGCTCCTCGGGCTCTACGATGCTCTGGGTGGGCCATACGTTCGAGCCGGATCCTCCCGAAGACAGCGCCCATCCCCCAGGACCGTCGTCGCGAAACCAGCCGGTCCCAGATGACAAAGTCGCCACCGGAATTTCTCCCCCATACACCAGCCTCGATCTCTGCACGCGTGATCCGCCGTCTTTTCTTCAACATCACGATGTCGGCCTTTTTGGAGATCTCAGACGAAGCCCCCAAGTTGAGACTCGATCGTTGGTAGTGCTGTTACAACAATATGTGTAACTACCAAGGGACAATCGAAGCGTTGGTCAGGCTGCAAGTGTGCCATAAGTCCAACGGCGTTCGGGCAGTAGCTTCAATAATGTTTCTCCGGGCGGGACATTGCAGTACTAAGCGGACCGAACCAATGGCGCTTAACTACTGCTGTCCAATGCCACAGCTTTGATCCCCTTTTTGACGCGCGAGCCCTCAAAAACGGCCTCCGTACACGGGACCGGGCTATTATTGAAGAAAGCGCTTCTTAGCCGCCCGCCAACAACCTCAAAGCGCGTGACGGCGCTGCCCAATCTAGGCACGGGCAAGATGCAGCAACAGCGACCTAGACCCTCGACCCATTCTCAAGCCTGACGCACCGGCACCAGCAGCTGGAACGTGGTCGCCGCTCAACCATGCCCATGACTAGCTTCCCATTGCTTCCCAAGCGGAATCGGACGAAAAAGCACGGTGTCCTTGCCCCTCATCGTCGTTGCTGTGGCTGGCTTGCCCCGTGTTGTGCATAATGTGGGCGCGTCTGGCTTCAGCAGTGAGGGTGATCATCGAAACTCGTGGCGCAGCCGCCATCTTTGGTGTTCGGCGGGTGCCTTAAATGCGTGTGCCCTGAGAATAAGGTGGAGCAGTCTGCTTTTCTGACGTTCGAGCGGGGAGGGAAGGGCAGAACGGGTGACGGTTTTGCTTCGTGCGTAGCAGTGAAACAGAAGACCAAGTAAAAGCCGAACGAAGGAGAAGGCAAGTAGCGTTTCCCATGGTGTTTGAGTAAAGAAACCAGCCGTGAAAACAGATATTATTTCAAGCTTCCGACGGATGAGATGTCGGTGCAACCAGACGATGATTCCCAGTCAGCAGACGGAAATCACAAGTATAAGAGTAGCGATTGGCGAGCAGCGGTAGGGATAATATTCGGAAGTCGAAATTCTCCTACCTGAAGAATCAATGGCGATTCCAGCCCCAGCCTTATTAAGAGTTCCCAAATGCGATATAACGAAAAGAAGCGCCCTTTTTAACGCCATTATGCCCAGCCCAAGTAGCCCGATCCCATTCTCTTGCCTGCAAACAACCTGTGGCACAGCGACCCAGACTAGCGAGCTCGCCGCTCACATGATGCCGTTGACAATGTTGGAACCGAAGCTGGCACCGGCACCGAAGAGAGCGGCATTGCCCAGCTTCTTGCCGACCTTCTTGCCCATCTCCCCGCCCTTGCTCGGCTGGCCGTTCTGCTGGTCGCCGCCCTGGGAGACGGCCATGGGCATGTTGCCGTAGCCCATGCTCTGCTGGGCAGGCGTGGGGCCGGCGGCAGGCATCTTGGAGTCCTCGACGCGCACGTAAGAGCGCGGGAAGATACCTTCTTGGCCGGTGCGATCGCTGCGGCCCTTCCACCACTCGGCTGCGAAGCTCGTTAGCTGACGTGCTCGGCCGGCGCAACACAGATGGGCGATTCGTACCATTCATGTACTCGGTGACCTGCACACGGTCATTGGCCTGGAGAGCCAGGTCTCCGGCATCAGAAGGGCTGTAGGCGTACAGAGCGGTGGCGGTGCAGAGAGCTGCGGGAGCGGGCGGCGCCGCGGCATAGGCGGGCGGCGGCGGGGTGGGGTTGCTGGCGTAGTAGCCGACCTTCTCGTTGTGGGCGGCGGGCGGTTGCGAAGGGGCGGCGCTCACGGGTGTGCTGTTGCGGATGGGCAGGGCGGGCGTCGCGGCGGCGGGAGTGGGCTGGGGCGACGCGACGGGCGCAATGGACGAGGCGCGGCTCGGGGCGGCGTCGGGCAGCTGCGACACGATGGAGTTGAACTGGGCGGGAGTGATGTGGCCGGCATCGCAGAGGAAATCGAGCTCCTAGACGGGGGCGCGGTCAGCGGGCGGCGGGCAGCGGGCGGGCAGCGGGGGACGTACGGTCTTGATGTTCCGCACGGCGCGGTTCATCATTGCGACGCTGAACTGCTCCATGGCGGGTGGTGGGGCGCGATGGATGCGGGGCGTCGGAGCTGCGGGGGGCGGGTCTGAGGAGCTGGCAGATGGCCGGGCCTGAGCAACAGCGAGGAAGGAGTTGTTGAGTAGTGAAGTGGTGCGCAGCGGGTGCGATGGAAGGAGAGACCGGATGGTTTCACTGCGCCCAACTGGGGCTGTGCACGACAACGACGCCTCCGGGCCCGCCTGCGCCCGCAGCTCTCAACTCGGAAGCCAAGCCCTCTATTTTCTGGTTCCGTGCTATTTATTATGTACAGTGGACCCGTCAGTGGGCGTAGAAGCCCTGGAGCAGCCCCGCCATCTGCTGGTTGGTCGCCAGGAAGGCTTTCTGCCGCTCCTGCTCCCAGCCCTCGAAACTCATCTTCGACGTGCCCACCGGGATCTGCTCACGCCCGCCCGCCAGGCCCTCCCACGTCTCGCCGATGAAGTCGGCCAGCGGCATGCCCAGCTGGCGCCCGTTCTCGATGTACGGCTGCTTGTCGGCGTCGTGCAGCTCCGTCTGCACCGCTGGCGGGAAGACCTCGACGACCTTGAGCTTGGCGAAGCCGCCGTCCTTCATCTGCTCGCGCAGCACCAGCACAAAGTGGTGCAGCGCCGCCTTGGTTGCGCAGTAGTTGGGGCAGAAGTTGATGGGCGCCAGCGCCAGCGCCGAGGTGGTGTAGATGATGCTGGTCGGGTTGCGCTGCTTCTGCAGGAAGGGCAGCAGGTACTTGGTCAGGTGGATGAACGACGTGTAGTTGGTCGTCAGCTCCAGGTCGAAGGTGCCCAGGTCCACCTTGTCCGGCTTGGTGAAGTTCATGCCGCGCTGGATGCCCGAGTTCAGAAAGACGCAGTCGATGTCCGGGTGCGCCGCCGTCACCTCGGCCACGAACTTGGGGATGCCGGCGAGGTCGGTGATGTCGAAGGCGACCGATGCCGCCTGGTCGCTGCCGTGCTTTGCCACGAAGCCGTCGAGCTTCTCCTTCCTGCGCCCGACCGCCACCACCTTGACGCCCTCCTGCACGAACTTGTCGGCAAGACCGGCGCCAATGCCTGAGGTGGCGCCAACGAGGAGCACCTTCTTGTAGTCGAAACCCATGGCGAGGAAGTCCGGAAAGCGATGTGTGTCGAGGAGGGCCGTTTTAACGATGAAGTCATGGACCATTCGGCATCTGCAAACGGACTTAACAGCCCCTCGCTGCCATCATTTGTAAGCGGTGATGAGAAAGCCCGGTGCTGGAAGTCAGTCGAAGTGTTGTGAGTCCATTGCAACGGTGCCTTTGAAGTCCAAGGGCCGAGACCGAGCGGTTAAGTCCGCATGCCACCGTGCCTGCGCCGGCGGGCCAGTATTCTTTGGGTTATCAGCATCGACCGAAGGCCTGTCGGAAGGACCTGCTACTCGCGATGGGTTCCAATGGCTGGTGTTGTGGAAGTAGAGCTCGCGGGAGAGCTGGGATGATGACCGCTGGGATGACGGCCGGGATGAAAGCTGCATGTCCGAGCCTCGTCGGCTTTAATCTCGCTCTAACCGCAAGAGGATTATTGCAAGGCATTGCAAGACACCTTATCCTCACGTCACTTAGCAATCGACTGGCGAAAAGTGCAACTGCAAGTATCGGCCGGACATATTGGCCCCGAGTGGATCCTCGTATGCAGATACACTACAGTACAAACGTCAGAAGAACTCGGCCCTCTCTTTCCCGCCTTCACCTGCCGCGTTCGTTCGCGTCCGCAAGCCACCTCCACACAAGCACACCGCACGCCAGCGAAATCTCGCCATCGCCTCGGCATCCATTGCCGCAGTCCCGCGGTCCCGCTCTCGTGCTTCGTGTGCTATTGTATACATCCTCCTGCCGCCCCGCATTCTTGAAAATGTCCATCTCCAGACTTTCGCGTCTACCCCACAAGTCGGCATGGCCATCAGCCGTTCCGATACGCGCAGCGAGATCGAAGTTGCAAGCTGCTTTACTGGCAATGACGCCGTCGCGGATGAAAAGAAGCAGCAAGCAACCGGCAGCGACAGCGATGAAGAGCAAGGAGCGTCCGCGCCCGTGCCCCCCCAACACGACTGGCCGCAGTACTCCAAGCTCCGCCTTCTGGCCTTGGTCTTGACCGTTACCGGAGCCGCCTTTCTCAACGTACGTGCACGGCGACGACAAGGAAGAGGGACACCGCTGACTGGCTCGTGGCTGCCCAGACGGTTGGCGTGCAAGCTGCCGTCATTGTCCTGCCAACCATCGGCAGAGATCTACGTATTCCCGACAGTCGGCAGCAGTGGATCGTCTCGGCCTATTCGCTCACCTTTGGCTGCTTTCTGCTGTTGTGGGGAAGATTGGCTGGTAAACCCGGACGCTGCTTCCGTCTCACCTGCGTTTCCTGACCAGTGCCAGATGTCTATGGCAAACGCCTGATCTTTGTCTGGGGCTCTGCCTGGCTGACCGTCATAACCGTTGCCCTGCCATTCGTCAAGAACGAGATTGGCTTCGATGTACTTCGAGGGCTGCAAGGACTTGTGCGCACACCCTCTGCTTTGCAACCAGACAGCTAACCCATAGCAGGGTGCCGCCGCAAACGTCCCTACCGCCATTGGCATCCTTGGAGTGACATTTCCTCCAGGAAGAGCCAAAAACTATGCCTTCTCGTGCTACGGCGCAGGTGCTCCTCTTGGCTCGGTTTTCGGCAATCTCATGGTATGCTCCCCCTTACATCTGCGAAACACCCTTCTGATACTGTCAGGGCGGCGTCATTGGCGAGTATGCTTCATGGAAATGGGTCTTTTGGATCCTGGCCATCATTGCCGCTCTCGTCACTCTCGCCGGCATCTTCGTCATCCCTCCGCCTCCCATCACCAACCCCGGCGACATGACTGCCAAGTCTGCTGTCGACTGGATGGGCGGTGTCTTGGTCACAGTCGGCCTCATGGTCCTTATGTTCGCCTTGACCGAAGGAAACGTCGTGGGCTGGACGACTCCCTGGGTCCCTACGCTCATCGTCGCCTCCGTCGCCATCCTCGTGCTCTTCATCCTTTGGCAACGCTACCTCGAAAAGCACACCAGCCACCGCCCTCTCATGAAAATCTCCATTTTTGCCAACGTGCGCTTCTCCACCGCCATGGTCATCATGCTCCTCTTCTTCGCCGCCTTCAACAACTACCTCATCTTCGCAACCTACTTTTTCCAGGATTACCTCGGCCTCTCCGTCATCCAGACTACCCTCCGCTTCATCCCCACTGGTGTCTGCGGTATCATCATCGCCTTCGCTACCGGCTTCTTCCTGTCCCGCGTGCCGGGCAATTATATCCTCATGTTCGGCACGCTCTGCGTGTCCGGCTCCGCGCTCCTCTTCGCCACCCCCATCCCTGTGCACACCACGTACTGGGCCTACGGCTTCCCCGCCATGGTCCTCGCAGTCCTCGGTGCCGACACTCTCTACCCCTGCCTCACCCTTTTTACCGCCAAGTCCCTGCCTCACGAGGACCAGGCCTTGGGCGGCGCCCTGATTAACGCCGTAGGCCAAATCGGGCGCGCCATTGGCCTAGCCATTGCAACTGCCATCGAGACGGCCGTCATTGCTGTCGAGAAGGGCGTTGATATTGACGCGGTGGGTGACTCGGACGTTGAGACGACTGACCATGCCTTGCTCTCGGGGTTGAGGGCGGCCGAATGGTTTACCTTTGCCATGGCCCTTGCTGCGTTTTCCCTGGCAACCGTAGCATTTAGAGGTTCTGGCTACATCGGTAAGAAGCATTGAGTGAGCTAAAAGTATGGAAGCGGTTGGGTGAGGACACTGTTTGGGGTGGGCTTCGGCGGGTAATGCATTAGGGCGCCAGTGCCCAAATTATAGACCGTACTTACAGGGACTGAATAAGAGAGGTGCGTGTGCAGACTCGGTGGCCCTCTGTCCCAGAGTTGAGAATGGCAGGGTGTGTATGTGAGCATCTGCAGGACATAGGATTTCAAAGGTTAATGTTGGGAAACGGGGCGCCGGAACATCACGCCTGTAAGCTGTATGTACAAGAGCCACAAAAAGTTGTTGTATCGCGAATTTCACGTGTTGGGATCCGCCGCTGTGCAGGTCAATCGGTTCTGCTAGGTGTGAGGCTCAAAATCATCCTCGCGGTGGCTCAGAGCCTCTGAAAACACACATCACATTGACCCAAGCTGGCTTCGCATACATATTCCTCCGATTCGGCCGTAAGAACTCGACGCTAGGCAACGTTTGAAGAAAATAGGCCTAACTAAATGCGTATTCAACGTGCGCGCCAATGAGCTGCGAGGAACCGGGGCGCAAAATCGATGCTGGCCCTTCTCCTTGGCGATGCACAGCCTCCCGTTCGGAGAAGGGGAAGGATCGCTGGCTTATAAGCTATCGTGGCTTTTGTGATGACGCTGTCTCTCTTTACAGGTAGGCAGACAATTCCTTGAACGCCAGGCGCCGAGTAGGTTCGTGGGAGCGGATCCCCCATGGATTAGGCTACTGCGTGCCGCATGCTCGAGGTAGTGCAAAAGGTCTTGCTGGAGCAACATCTGTCCGCAGCGGCTTGGGTATGAGCGGACATAAGAATGTTGTGTCCATGAGGCCCCGTATATAGAGGTAGGCCAATCATCCAGACCTCTACTCTGATATAACACCAGAAGCCTTGTTTCTACTAAGATACCACATTTCCATTTGCTCCTCTCAGCTTGAATTACTCGACGCTTCTTCGGATTTCTCCAAATCTTGACCTCCCGGTCCAGTTATTCGAAGTATCTTTTTGTTCTGATCAGTTGCACTGGCAAAGTACATCCCAACTCCTGGAGTTTTCACTCAAGATTCTCTACTTTCTACCTGGTCGTTGATATCGAAAGGCCGCATTCAGCTATCCTCGCCTTTACGCAGCCTCAAAGAAGAGGTCTCAATGGACTGCACGCTGGAAACCTGCCCGATCAGCGCGTCCATTTACGGCTACCGCCCCAACATCCCCGCCAATGCCTTCTTCGTTGCCCTCTTCGCCACTGCCTTCATTGTGCAGTTCATCCAAGGTATTCGATACCGCACTTGGACATACGCTCTCGCCATGATGTGCGGCTGCTTCACTGAAAGCGTTGGGCATGCAGGGCGCATCATGCTACACGATGATCCCTTCGGCCAGGCCGGATTCAACCTGCAAATATGCACGCTCACACTGGCACCGGCCTTCCTGACCGCAGCCATGTATCTTATGCTCAAGCATCTGTGAGTATCCCCACCAATGTGTCCGCAATTTCTGACGAAATATGCCGAAAGTGTCCTCGCGAC
Organism: Diplodia mutila; assembly: GCA_022560015.1. Taxonomy (NCBI): domain Eukaryota; kingdom Fungi; phylum Ascomycota; class Dothideomycetes; order Botryosphaeriales; family Botryosphaeriaceae; genus Diplodia; species Diplodia mutila. Next base: position 201,655 of record JAFISB010000045.1, on the reverse strand, counting down.
AAGCCCCTCGCTCTCCCGTCTCCCGGCCCGCTATTATACCTACATCTTCATCACCTGCGACCTGATCTCGCTGATCCTGCAGGCCGCGGGCGGCGGCACCGCCGCAACGGCCAACGGCAACATGTCACAGCTCGATATTGGCGACCACATGATGATGGCCGGTCTAGTCTTCCAAGTATTCACCCTCGTCATATTCGGCGCCATGTCGCTCGAGTTCGCCTTCCGCGCATGGCGTGCGCAAAATATCCATGGCATCCTGAAAGAAGTGACGCGCGAGCTGAGAGCCAGTTTGAGGTTCAGATTGTTCGTTATCGGCCTTGCAGTGGCATTCGCGGCGATCCTGATGCGGTGCATCTACCGGATTGTCGAAATGGCAGGCGGCTGGAGGAACCCGGTGATGCAGGATGAGGTTGCCTTCATCGTGCTGGATTCGACGTAAGTTCTTTCCTATCTGCCACCTATTCCACAGCACCCTTCGACACCACAGTGGCGTGCAAAAAGTTCTACCCCTCCCAAAGGAATTCGGCGAGATGTTACTCTTCTTTCCTACGTGAGCAGTAGAGGCAAATGTCTGCAAGCACATATGAGGTCGCGAGTTCACACAAGCTCATCCAGATGTGAGCTTCAACTACCCATATAGATACGTGTGTAAGATCACGGGGAGGCAGGTTGGAGAGAGGTTGAGTCCTTTATCTTCATCACTTTCCTGTCTTTGACCAATATGGTGTTGCTATGGATTGCAAAAAAGAGACGCTAACTGGCGGCCCCAACAGCCTCTGCTCCCTTGCTGTCGTCGTTCTCACCGGCATGCACCCAGGCTACAGTTTCAACTACCGCATCATCAACCACGACGAGATCCGTCTCGAGAAGCAGCGTCAAATGCACAAAAAGGCCAGAAAAGACTCCGGGAAGGACCAGGTTGACCCCGCCAAGATCATTGTCGGCAGCTCCGACAGCAGCGAAGCCGAGCTTGGGAGGGCATATTAGGACTCGGCCAGCTTTCAATAGTCTCAAGATGCAAGGAAGGCGAATTCCGGCTGACTACCCAACTGGTGACCTATTTTGGGAATGAACCCTTTTTTCTTTTTTTTTTTTAGATGGGCATGTGAGGTTGTTTTTGGCGTCGGTGGCGCTTTACTGTTACATACGAGATACACGTATTCGTTCAAGCGATCCTCCCCCCCCCAGTATTCCGGAAGTACGCGCTGCTCCAGCCCGCCTCATTGCAACAGCTCTTTCGTATGCTAACCCGGTCCGCGGATGCACCAATTTCATTGAGACATGATCGAGAGACGGTGATTTCGGCAAGGCCGTTTGTATTGAGATCGGCAGTCAGGCGGACGAGACGTGAAGTGAGTGCCCGCCATCATTCCCAGCAGCAAATGTTCTCCGGTATCCTGCTGATCCACGTGGCAGTGCAAAGTGGACAGCGTCGGAGGAGTAAGGGTGCAGCACGTTTACCTCAATGGACACCGATCATAGAGTATCAAGTCGTCGTAACCAGCTAAACGTTTTCATTTTCCCTGCTATCCTCAACAATTCACACCCCGAGCGTCTGAGCTCTCCTTCTCTGGCAAGAAGCCCAGCCCACCAGATGCATCTGCGCGACAGTCTTCGTTCGGTTCTACTTCCATTCTCAACTTGCATCAATCCATCCGTCCGAAGGGAGAAAATGAGACGCGTCATTGAGAATGAAACAGGCAAACCAAATTTCCAGGAAGAGCTTCGCCGATGAAGAAAGAAAAGGGAAAACCCAGACAGCGACTTTCCCTGTTTCTTTTGTCTTGTCATAAAGCTTTCGTTCTCAGAACTCGTAGCAGTGTTTTTTTTCGCCATATCAACACGCGCCGCTCTATAATGCTTTCTTTCTCTTTTGCAAGGAAACGATGGGAAACTTTGTGCAATAACAGGAAAAATGGAGAAAATGGAGACGTGAGAATAGAGAAACAGCTCCATGCATGCAGCACGAAAGACGATGCGCACTTCCACACCCCTCGACTCCTGTTGCAAGGAAGAAGACAGATCCGTGAAAAAAACGCCCGTCCAAAGTGCGATGGAAAGAGAAAATCCGCCTGCGCCGCTGAAGATGCTGAATGACCATGATAAGGGACTGGCCCATCGGGGGTCTGTCCCGGTCTATGAACTTTTTTGATTTTCGAAAGGGAAACAATAACAAGAAGAAGTGAAGGATTTTCAAAGCGCCCAAGGAACATCTGGAACGTGGCTAGGCACACAAAAAACGCCGGTCTCTTCTATAATGGTGGTCTTCAAAGGCAATATGCGGTCGTGATGATTGTTAATCTGCAGGCTGGCTTCCTCGCGTTCTCGTGATTGTTGTCGTGGTCGTCGCATCAAGCGACACAGAATATCGCGGTGTGCTCATCAGAAGCTTGCACGGTTGGGCGCCGTGCCATTCGAAATCACTCCGTGTGGAGAAGTCATGTTTTGCTTGTCGACAGGTGCAAACAGGAGTTTCATGTCCGAGAGTAGATCTTCCAGGCCGTAATTGTTATCCATGTCGCTCACCGCGCCTGGTTCCTGGCCGATCTTGTACTGCTCCGAGTAGACCCAGTTCTTGATCTGCTTAAGGACGTGGATTGTATGCTGGAACCGCTGGTCGGCGTGCATTTTGAGCCAGTCATTGCTACGACGACGTAGGATTGTGTTGGCGAGCCAGTAGTAGTGGATGCCGTCCCTGCAATAACCTCGCCGCGGGGGCGCGTTCGGACCATATTGCTTCTCCATGTCGGATTCCCAACTGCGCTTCCACTTCTCGAGTGCATTGCTGACGATCTTGAGAGCCTGCTGAGCGTTCTGGGCAGCCATGCTATCGACAGGAGTGACAGTGCCGCTGGCGCTGGCGCTGCTGCTTCCAGAGTCGAGACCACTGAACTCGGACTGTGACGGGGTACTGGAGCCACTAGAAGGAAGGCTATTCATCAAGATGCCCGAGGGGGGAGTGGCATGCTGAGCAGCTTGGCGGAGAACGCTCCACATGTGAACATGCAGGGCATGGATGAGGATAAACTTCGAGTAGATGTTGGTAGAGCGAGCCGGCAGCTCACTGTTTGACTGTACCAATATCCTCAGCACCTCTGCGATGTTGTACTGCTTGAGCTGGCGGCTGCCTGTGATGTTTCTTCTCTCTTGCACAGAGCGGCCGTGAAGGCCCAGCGCGTCAGCACACTCGCCCGCATTACGAGCCTCCCAAGCTGCATCGTCGGAAGGCAGTGGCAGTCGGATCTCGAAGACGTCGAACTGCGCGCGAGCGTTGCAGAACATGACCAGGGCAGAGTCGAGGAGGAAGGCCATGTACATGACCCTCGACCTCTTCTCCTGCATGACCCAACTCTCCCACTTCCACTGCTGCAGGTGGCCAGGCTCAGCCTCAGCACCAACGTGATGCAAGATGCTGAAACCTTCTTGGCCTTGCTTGACGAGAGCGAGCAGTTCGAGTTGACGCATGGCAAGCGCCACCTTGGGAAACTCTTCTCTAGCCTTCTGTCGCTGCTCTTGAGTTCCGTGCCACAAAAACGCCATGGTAAGCAAAACAAGTGCCTGAAGTTCCTGGATGTCGGTCGTCGCGTTCGGGGTGGGGGAAGCGTTTTGGTTCGGGCCATCGACAAGGCTCCAAACCCGGAAAGATCGTTGAATGGCAGACTTGACCAACTCCATGAGCGCCCTAACCTGCAAAATATTTTCATCCTTTGAGTAAACCGCGCCTATGCAAATGATTGTGAGAAGGAGACCGTTGCTAGCCTCGACCGGGTTGAAGGTCGGCATGTGAATGAGCGGCCAATGTTCCTGAAAGTTCTTGAACCCTTCCAAAAAGGACTTCATGTTCTCCAGCCTTGAGGCTTTCCTCAGGACGTCGAGCGCTTGTGCCTCATTCGGTTGAAGGAGGGTCGTCCCGCCGGGGAAGCAGAAAGCGATCAAAGCTTCAGCCTTATTCTGCAGAGGATCAGAAGAGCTCAAATCCCAAGATTCAAACACGGTATCTGTGTTGGGGAAAGCCGACGCACTGGAATAAAGGTTGCTGAACATGCCGTCCGGCGTGGGTTCACCGGAGCCGTGGTTGAAGGTGTTCTGGTTCATATCTGTCTCGGCTTTTATAGCAACAGGGTCCTGAGCGATGCTGGTCGAGATGCCGAATGCGTCCTGTTGTCCATTTTGATGGTAAGGATTATCCCAACCCATGCCGTTTCCCTGGCCGTTCTGAGTGTTGTTCATGTCAGTCATGCCGTTGCGGTTGAACATGGCTGTGTTGTTGTCGTCAGCCTTCATCGCCATATTTGAGTGCATGTTAGCGCCCGACACAGCTTGGTAGTTGTTGAACTGGTGGTTCAGCTGGTCGTTGTGGTTCATTGTGTAACCAGGCATCTGCCCAGCGAGCGAACCGGGGACGTTGTTGTTTGCCCTGAAGTCGTGAGCGTTCGCGTCAAAGCTCATGCGGTTGTTGTTGATGAGGTCGATGTGCGAGATGCTCCTGCGCTGAGGATCGTGGATGCCGTTCACGCCGTTCACGCCGTTACTTTGCGGCTGCATGAGGCTGTTCGCACGCGAAGTGCGAGTCGACATAGAGGGCAGGCTCTCGGCATAGCTGCCCGGTGACTCGGTGGTGAAGCCCGAGTTGCCGACCATGCTGTTGGAGTAGCCACCGTTCGAGTATGCCGGCGGGGGCGCGTTGACAGCTGTGAGATGACTGTAATCACCTGACCCCTGAGCGCTGCGATTCTTCCTCAGGTGAGCCTGGGAGTTTGCCAGATGGTTCTGACCAGTCGGGTTGCCGCGGCGTATCGAGCACTTTTGGAAGTGACGCTTGAGAATGTCGCTTCGCGAGAACGTATCCTTGCAAAGGTGACATTGGTAAGGCCGCTCGCCAGTGTCTTTACGGGTTAGTAGAGGTCAAGTGCGCGGCAGCGGGCAGAACTTACGTCGGAGAAGATGACGCTTGAGATGCTTAAGATGCAGGTACGTCTTATTGCAGTGCGGGCACTCGTACTTGTTGTCGGCGTTCTTGGTCAGATTCTGGGTCGCCTTAGCACTACCGGGAGCCGGTCGGCCGTTGGCGGTAGGCAAAACGCCACGCCGGCCCTGCTGGCCAACGACATGGATCGGCTCGGGTTCCTGGTTGGGCAAGATCGGGGGCTGCGACAGGAGATGCGACGAATTGTAGGGCAGACCGATGCCGCCCGCGGGCATGGGGCGGATGTCCTGGAGCGAGGCCGTCATGCTCGAGGGGGCAATGGCATGCGGGTTGCTCGCGTGGGCGCTCGAGGAGATGCCACCCAAGGACTGGCCGTTGGACAGGGCAGTCGAGTGCGGCAGGAAGTAGGAGCTCGAGGTGCTGGTGTGCAGTGGCGGGTGCGGCGCAATGGTAGGCAGCGAGCGGTTGTGCGTTAGAGACGGGGCTGACGTCGCTGGGGTTTGCGGAGTCAGCGGAGTCTGGGGGGCGCTCCCGTAGGTGTTTGTGGAGAACTGGGTCGCGTTGCCGAGTGGAGGCAGTGGGGGGAGCTGGTGCGTGGAAGCCGACTGCGCGCGGTAACGCTGCGGCGGCAGGGTCGCCGACTGGTGCGGCGTCAACGGCTGGGAGTGTGTCCCAGACGGCGTTGGGATTCCATGCAGGTAGCTGGCGGTAGAGTGAAAGGGATCGTCCATGATATGGTGGATCAAGGCCGAATGGTCGAAATGCGCACTGTCGGAGGCCGACCCTCAGTCCACATCCGTCGGGGGGCGGGAGGCTAAATTGCAGCTCGGCGTCGATCGAGCTTAGACTAAGGCGCGCGCGGGAGAGAGGGAGCTTGTAAAATGAGAAAAGAGGTGGGAGGCGGCCGCGGTGGAGATGGTGGGAAGTTTGCGCGGATGGATGGTGGGGGTTTCGGGTTTTGCGCTGGGCGGGACGACTCGAGGTGGGATGATACTCGCTCGGCGCGCAGGCCGAGAGAAATTTTCGGGAGTCGGATTTGGCGAGCGCGGGAGCGGGCAGCGGGCAGCGGACCGGCGGGCAGCAGAGCTGGAGCGGGCAGCGCAAACACGCGGTGCTGGAGAGGTCCTGCGCACGGCTCTGGACGCGTTGGTCGAGTCGCGGGCGCGACGGGTCTGCTGGCTCTGCGGGCGTTATGGTTCAACGCCTACGGGAAGGGATTGCGTGCAGATCAAGGACCCACTTCCGAAGAGCCTCTCTCAGCCTCAGCCTCAGCCGCGGCAGAAGGGTGGAGCTGGTGAGCTGGCTGTCGGGAGCGCTGGCTGGGGGGGCGCGGGCGGAGGGGAATCGAGGGGTCGGTGGAGACCTGGGACTGTGGGCTTGGGAGGGTCGATGGAGACGTGCTTGCGCCAGAGGGAGGATGGGGAGCTTTGCAGTGCGGGCGAGGGCGAAAAAGGATTGCAGCGGCGCTCGCGTTGGTCTGGGTGACGTCCTCGCGCCGATTGCGCTAAGGTGTGCCGCCGAGTCCGCGTCGAAGTGCCGCGGCGGGAAGGCCACTGGCGAGATCAGGGAGCCCCGGCGTGCGCTGGGTGCGTGCTGCGGCAGGGGAGGCGCTGGATCTGAAGAGATGCGATGAGATGCGGGCGAAGGTGGGAACTGCGTGGTGAGGCGCGTCGCCCGCGAAAAAATAACACACGCACCGCGCCGCGGACGCAGTAAACGAGCGCCTCGAATCAATCGCAACTGACCGCCACGTGATCGCCGTGCAGCGAGCGTTTTATTCACGCCGCGCGCATGCCGTGCAGCAGCTTGGGGCTTGGCTGCTGCGCACACAGACCCGGCGCGGCGGCTACTGCTGGCCACCTTCGTGCCTGAGGCATTCATGCAGACGCGCACCTGGCGCTCATGCACGCCTCGGGACGTGGCTGCCGATCCGGTCCAACCAGCGCAGACCAGCGCCTGCGCAGCCGCTGACCCTCAGCCCGCCCATACCCCAACCCACCGCTGCTGCTGATGAACCTTCTTTTTTTTTTTGTTGAAAGCCCGCCCGCTTACGCCCGCTTATCGATTGTGCGCGCAGCCACCATCGCCAAGGCCGGACTCGCAGTCGGCGCTGACCGGCCACGGCGCGCAGGTCAGCGCCGCCCACGCCCATCACTCACCGCGCGAACAGCGGCGCCGGTCGCAACGGGCAAGGCGCTCCTCTGCGCGCATTTATCTCCGACGGGCGCCGGGCGAGCGAGCCTCTCCGTGCGTCGGCGGGCGCCGCGCGCGGCCGCCGGATATTGGCCTCGCGCGCCGTGATTGCGACGCTGCAGCGGCTGCGCCATGCGCGCCGAACATCAACCGCCGCGCAGCCCAGCCGCGGGCGTAACGTCGCGAGAAACACGGAAAGTTCACCGAGCTGGACAACCTGCCTGCCCTGGCCCCTGTCGCATCGGATGCCGGCAAGGCATCCTCGCTGGCGCCCGTGCGCCCGCCCAGGTGCCAGCCCATCATCCATGCCATCCCTTCGCGCAAGCACCGTGCTCTGTGCAGGCGGGAGAGGCCACTTCCCATCCGCAACCTTCTTCGTTGCTCCCCGCCTGCTGCACGTGGAAATGCTGCGCGGCAGGCACCACGGCCCACGACGCTCCGCGCGCAGCGGCAGCGGAAGTAGCGAATGTGGGCGGAGTTGCAGCCGTCGTACCTCGATTCATGGCGCCAAACACGTGTTCCGCGTGCCTGGGAGGACAAGGACCCTTCGGTCGCCGTCTCATCAGACCGCCAATGGCGATCCGCCGAGCGGCCTGTGACGTCGGCATGCGCAGGCCAAGCGGCGGAACGCTGCAAACAATAGGTAAGCAGCGGCGGCAAGCATCCAGGGCGCGGGCTGCATGCGACGTGGTTGGCGCCGGCGGCCGGTGTGCCCGCGGACTTGCGGCGTGCTGGCGACCGCTGCTGCTGCGACCGTACTACAGGGCCATGGCCGGTCTGGTCTTCGCGCGTTTGCAGCAGCGCTATTGGGTGATCAGCTATAATGCCGGCGTCGTCGTGCTACCGCATCACACGAGCCTTTCCTATTCCTAGCTCTTTCACGGCCCATCAGCGCCCATCCCGCCCATCACGTCCATCAACCTTTCTTATTCCCTATCGTCGCCGTCCAACGCCAGATTCTAGAAGTGCCCTCTCGTCCGAGCGGCCGCGCTCACGCCATTTGCAAAGCCGTTAGGTAATCACCGCAGGCACCTGCGGTTGGCTGCCCTCGATGGCTCGCTTGCACGCGGCGTCTCCTGCTGGCCAACGCGGACGTGCGCCAAGGGCCCTACACAATCCCATTACCAAAACGAGCCTGGACGGCGGACGACGTGGCGAGCGCGCGACGCTCCTCTCGGCTTCCCGCCGGCGGCACTCCAGGCGGCTCGCCCCTTCTCGCCTGCAGCAACTGTCCGGAAGAGCAAAGTCCAGCCAAGGGTCCCGGTTGCCATGCGCCTCAAACGAGCAACGCTTCCGACGAGCCTTGCCAACCTCCCGCATCCGCACGCGGCAGCAGCTTCGTCCAGCTCTGTCTGTTGGCCACGAACACCGAGACTCGTCGGCTGCGGCCCCGTGCACGCTCCAGCAACCCCGGCATCTCCGACATCTTCCGCCGCAGTACACTCTGCTTGCTCGCTTCTGTCGCAGCGCGTTTCGCCGGTGTTGGGCGGGCTACTGTGTACTGTAGCGGATGCGGTACGTGCCCGCCCGTTGCGTGGGCAGCGGCGGATGGTAAGAAAATGTGATATTGTAGACGAGAAAGCTTGACCATGCCGACACCGCCCATCCAGGACCCTTGGCCACTGGCAAGCGCGTTGAGCGGACCCGCACCAGATCTCGTGCGACTCGAATCACCGCCTACCCGGTTCCGCGGGATGCGCAGCCCGATTTGGGGGTGGACGTACGTGAAGAAGGGCAGCCAAAAAAGAAGTGTAGGCGAAGCAGCTGCAGCACCAGCACACTCCAGGGAAAAAAAAGCGCCGAGCTGGGCTCTGGCGGGCCGAGTGGCTCATGCAGGGCTCAAGGACGCACAACACATCCACCCACAGCGGGCAAACATGCGTTCGCGCTGTCCGAGACTCAGACTGACCATCGACGTGGCCGCGTGCTAGACAGGGCCCTGCGTCCAGGGTACGCGACGCGGAACGTGAGTCCAGATGAGCGGATGAGCAATCGGCCGCCTTGCTTGCTCGCGATGCTGGCCTGGCACGCGAGCTAGTTAGCCTGCAGGCAGCAGCAGGTGGCGCCGAGAGGTGACCGCCATCGGAGCAGGACAGAGCTTGGGGCGCGTGTCGTGTCCATGATGCGACATCGTCTGCATCCTTCCAACTTCACGATGGCCGTAACGGGGTAGGTGTAGCCGTGGGTGCGGCCTAACTTGGCGGCGACGGGATTGCTGGCATCCGGTGAGTTTCGAGCACAATGCCATGCGTTGTCGGAGGCACCAGCTGCTGCGCGATGGCTTCGTGGGCGTGTTGCGGATTCTGGCGCGAGAATGTGCCGTGCTGGATCGGTGTAGGTAGGTATGCGGCTGCCCAACCGCCCAGTTCGCACACCTCGCTCCCTCCACGCCGCCGAAGGGTTTGCTCCCAGTGACTGTGCAGCTGGCATCCCCGTTGCTGAAACTTGTTCTGTTTTGCGTGACATCGAACTTGGGGAGCTAAGCCGACGCGACTGTCACTGATCTCGATGTGCCGTGCTCAAGACGCGTAGTGCTTAGCCTGACTGTGCCGTCCGCGCGCTACGCCTTCCACCCTCCATCAGCAGCGGTGCCTCTCACGACCTGTTCAGGCGTGAAAGCCATGGAATTTGCGGCTAGTGTGTCAACTGGACGCCGAGCCCGCGTTCCGCGTTCGAGGGAAGGCGTTCGTATAGCTCGGGCAAAAATAGCACGTTTAGAAGCAACCACAGCTCGGCAAGAAGAGCGGTATGTGTTGGCACGCGTTGATTCTTCAGCTGTATTTGGGTTGTCGTAGCAATGTGATAGCGAAAGCAAGGCCTTGTCCTGATGACGCGTAGAAGGCGTGGCAGTGTGGACGCGTCGAACCCCGGCGGATCGCCGCCCAGCAGGTAGCTGATGTCCATGGCTACCAGGGTCTTCCGTCAAGTGACGCGCCAGACGATGTGCTGAGGACACCCATGCTGAGTCGTGGTTGCGGCGAGTGAATCCGCACGGGACTGGATCCATCCAAACGCTTACTCCAGACGACCGGGAGGTGCCAGAAGCTCTCCACCTGAGCTCGTGATATCAATCTTCAAGGGCTCTTTCGGCGTCCGTCCGTCCAGGCGCAGACCCCCGGGGCACATTTTCACACGCACCAACACCTATGCCCCGCCTTCCACCCGCCTTCGGGGCCCCTCCATCGCCCTTCTAACCCGCGTCCAGTACGATCCCCTAGACCGTCCGTTACCGATCTATCAGACCTTCGAGCGCCTTAATATCCATACTCCCATATGTCCTTCTTGTATCCCTCCGTGACCGTCTCGTCCATGCCGTACCTACACGCAAATGTCAGCCCCTCCACCGCCCACGCCCACAACCCCGGCACGAGATGGCATAGTCATAGCAAGGGGAATACACTCACTTCTCCTGCCACCTCACAAAACCCCCCTCCAACACGCAAACCTCCTGTCCCTCGCCGTGGCCATCGTCGCCCAACAGCCTTCCCCTCTCCCTCAGATACCGCAACGCCGCGCTGGGGCCTCTTTGCTGGCTCAGCGCGCAGTGGAAGACGACGGTCGGCGTGCCCTTCAGCTGCCTGACCAGCTCCGGCAGCTTGTAGTCAAGCGCCGACGTGGGCACGTTGGTGCAGCCGCGGATGTGTCCGCCGACGAAGTCCGAGTCGCGCACGTCGATAACGGCGATGGATGCGGGGGGCGCGGCCGAATTCGTCGTCGTTGCGGCGGACTCGGCGTCTGAGCGCACGCTGGTGGGAGGCTCGGCGGCAGACGAGGACGCGGACGCGAAGAGCGGTTTGGCGGGCGTTTGCTTGAGCAGGGCGTACAGCGCGTCGGCATCGATGCGCTTGAGGGAGGCGATGGTGACGGGCGACATGATGCGGATGGGGCGAGAGATGGCGGTGTTGTTCTGATAGGCGTTGATGCAACAAACGAAGCAAGGGCCAAAGCAGGCGCTCCCTCCGATGCAGGAACAGCGCACGCGGCAGACGTATGTATGTACGACCCTCCCGTAGCTACGTCCGGCGGGCCGCCAGCAGTAAGATTAGAATTGTGGGGGTCCCGCCTCGCGCACGCGCAGGGCTGTCCAGTGCAGGCCAAACGGTGCAAAATAAGTATGGGTCCTGGGTCCTGGGTCCAGTCGTCCCGCAGTAAGCACCAGGGAGGTGGGAGGAACTCGGCGGGGTCCGCTTCTGCACGGGTGTGGGCCGTGGGGTATGACGAAGGAGGGGTAGGTAGGAGATATCCAAGTCAAAAGGATGCCTGAAATGCTATCTCTGCCTCCGCGTTCCCCACACTTGTCCCCCGGCCTCGGCAGAGGCTGCCTTGACTTTGGAATTGGCCATCGCATTTCATCGAAGCTTCGATCCTCCAGCATTATCTTGGCTATTCTGTGAGGACATTATCCGGAGATATGGATACGCTTGATATATTGACCCTAGCCTCCCCGCCCGTATCGGTCGGAGGTGCGGTGATATCATGACAAGGATTGAAGAGGGATGTGGGTAGCATTCATCTCGATTACTTGGTCTGGATCTGCCAGACATTCAAAAGAATGAAAACATTCAAGACATCCAAGGTCGTCAACGGAGCGAAGATACCCTTCATTGCTTTTCCCGGCGACGCAGGACAGGATGATACCTTTAACCGCTCCACTGTGCATGAAACGTACTCCTCGTATACACGGGTGTTTGAATACGATCATCCTCATGGTTGATTCTGCTCTCACTGATATCTAAACAAGCTTATGTCAAGAGGTGAACGTATGAGAGCTCCAAAACAACTCCTGATTCAAAGGAGCAGACAAAACGCCGAACGCAAAACCAGCAAAATCCTCGAGGGAAACAATACCTCCCACCCTTCAGTACCAGACGAAAGATGAAACACGAAGTATATGCTACAGGCCTCTCCGTAATTCCCAACTCAGATCATATCCCTTCTGTTCGCATTAACTGCATGACCTTTCATCAATCCGTTTTAGCTGCGCCCCCATTGACTGCACCCAAAAGACCATCCTTCTCGTTTCCTGTCGGCAGCTGGAAGAAGCCACCGCTGGATCCAAATGTCTTTCCGCGCCTGAAGCGACCGCGGCCGAAGTAGGTTGCAGCAAGGACAACGCCAAGGATGATGCCGACGGACAGGAAGGGGTGGCCGGTCAGGAACTGCTTGATCGTGAAGAAGAACATCGAAACAGCGCCAATGGTGGACTTTGGAGTGAGGGCCGGGGGATCACGAGTGACCTTGGAAAGCGTCTCAAGAATGGAAGTGCGGGAAGGTATGATCGGGTTTCCAGTAAACGTCTGGTCCCAGTATCGACGGTTCTATGGGAATGCTGGTCAGACAGATATTCGTTTCACTCGAGGGTCATTTACTTACGTCTTCATCGTTGATAACAACCTTCTCACCATCCTTCACATCAATGCCATAGGTCGTCCTGATCCAACGCTCCCAGAAGATGCCATCGACCCAAGCGAAAGCAACTTCCTTCCGTTCAATCTCATCCATGTTGATGCGGATGCTCTTAGCGGCGCGGAGAGCGCGCTGGTCGTTACGATCCTCCGCTTCCTCGATCCGCAGCTGTTTCGCATCGCGAAGCTCCTGTCTCTCGAGCTGGAACTGCTGAATTTGCTTGTCCATCCATTCGATAGCCGCGTTTTTGATCTCACGCTTCGCGCTCTCAAACTCATCCGTCCTCTCTCTGTTCAGAATGCCAAGGACAACGAGCTTGCCATCCATGACCTCCTGGGCATTGGAAGAGGTCAGCTCCGGAACAATGGGCAGCCAGACAGTCTTCATCCACCCCAAAACCTTCCTGTAGTCGCGCATATCCTTGGGCGCGATGGGGGTGTAGTAGCTCGGCTTCCCGTCCCTGCTCACTAGCAGCCTGGGCCAGGTGGAAATCTTGAACCTTTGATGCAACTTGGGGTCCTTGGTCTTGACCAGCTTTGCATGTCCAATCAAGCTGAGCGTCAGTCTCTCCAGTGCCGCGAAGTCTTCGCTGGTTGTAGCGTGATCGTAGTTGTAGAGAAATATGACCTCCTCCTTCTTCTCCAGCTCAGCGAAGGACTCGGCATCGACATCAGGAACACCATCACTGCTCTCGTGAGCACCGTTCGCGTAGCTGATGAGGTCACCAACGCCGCGAAGACCATCGTACTCAACGCGCTCGCCTCCGCGGAAGAACAGAATGGTGGGATAGCCCTTCACGTGCGCGTCTTTGCAGAGCCTCTTCTCAGCATCGCAGTTGACTTCGCCGACATTGAGCTTGCCCTTCATCTCACGGGCCATGGACGCCCAATTCGGTTGCATGGCCTGGCAATGGTGACACCAAGGGGCGTAGAACTTGACAAACCACGGGTCCTCGGTCATGGTGACCAACTTCTGGAAGCTCTCGGCGGTAAGAGGGATGGAGGTACCCTGGGGGTTATGTTCCGGCTTCTGCTTGGCCTTGGTGCCGGTCTCCTTGGCGGCGGCAGTGGCTGCGGCCTTGGTGGCGATTTCATTGTGCTCGCTCGCGGCGGCGGCACCAGCAGCAGGGTTCTTGTCCTTGTTGGCGGGCTTGTCGGGCTTCGCGTTGGACTCGACGCTCTTTGCGCCGACTTCTGGCAGCTTTAGGCCATCCTTGGGCCGAGAACCAGGTCTGATGGTTTCCAGAGACTCTTCGATCCAATCGGCGAAGAATTTGAGCTTGTCGGCGCCAACATGCCTCTTGACTTCCTTGCCGTCCTTGAAGAACACGATGGATGGGTAGGAGCGGATGTCCTTGGCGGCGCAGCCGTCACTGTAAGCGGCGCAGTTAAGCTGTGCGAAGTTAAAGTCGTAGTAGCGCGAGAAGGTGTTCAGGTGGTCGCCGTCTTTCGAGTCGGAGCCGGGAAGCGGGTCTTGGGTGTAGTAGAACTCGTAGAGGGTCTGCCAGGTCGGGGCGAAGGCCTTGCAGTGATGGCAATAAGGTGAGAAGAATTCCACGAGCCTGGGGGACATGTAAGCAGGCGCGCGTAGCACGGCCGCGATGGAACACAAACCAGTTGCCTTTAGCGATCTTGCTGTCGATGCCGTCGGTGCTCAGCTGGTTCATGGGCGGCACCTCCTTGCCGTTGAACACGGTAGTCTCCGTCTCATCTTCGAGCTCCTTCGGGTCCTTGGTGGGAGGCGACGCGAAGGCGGAGGAGAGCAGAGCGAGCGACAGGAATGAAGAGAGCAGGCGCATGGTGGGCGGCTGCGGAGGAGGACAGGTAGCTGGATTGGCGAGGCCGCTGGGGCCGGTGGAGGCGGGTCGTTAGGCCGAGGGCAGGGCGCGCATCTACGGCGCAGAGGGAGAGCGAGGGGACGGGCGGCCGACGGGAGCGTGGTGTGCCGCGTTCGACACGGTGGTGCGTGGATGGTCGCGAAAGGAGGCCGCTGCGCTGAGCCCAGGGCGCGAGATCGACAACGGACCGGCGCCAAGGCCCTCTTTGCCGCATTACACTTACACCACCGCTCACTGGTCCGCCGCCATTGCGTCTCCATCTCCCCCGCCCGCCATCACACACGCCCGCCATGAGGCCAGCTCTGCGTCTTCTCGCCGCCGTCAAGCCCGTCGGGCGCGTCCTCGAGCCCGGCGCCCCCACCGGCCTCTGCGGCCTGCTCACCCACCCTGCGCCGCGCTCGACCCTCGTCTACCTGTACAGCAAGACGCTCGACAGGCTCAAGCAGTTCCCCGAGTCGTCCGTCTACCGCCAGTCCACCGAGGCCCTGACCCGCCGCCGCCTGAACATCATTGAGCGCATTGAGCCTGCCGGCCTCAAGGAGTGGGAGGAGCGTGTCCAGAAGCAGGTTGATGCGAACCCGGACGCCTTCGAGAAGCACGGCGTTGCTGTCAGACAGACCGCCGACGGCAGGTCTTTTGTCACCGTCCGCGGAACGTCCGAGGTTGATGATCGCGAGGAGGAATGGGACGGCGAGCTTGACATCGAGCCCGCGCTCGAGGGCGTCCGCACGTCCGCCGAGAGGAAGGGCCAGAAGCAAGCATTTGGCTATGGTAGGCCCGACAACCTGGAGAAGGCCCAGGCTTTCCGCGTTGAACAGGAACCCAGCTTGACCGCCGACCAGTATGTTTATTTTATTTGCGCTGAATGGCGTTGTATGGCACGCCGAGTCTGACATGAAATGAACTAGGATCTCCGCCGCGGAGAAGGAGATTGGCGCTGGCTTGATCGAAGAGGTCATTCAAGTCGCCGAGGGCGAGCTCAGGCTTGCTAATGAGATGCTGAAGGAGAAGGTGTACGTTGTTCCAATCTCCCGGACTAATTGTAGCTACGTACTGACTGCACACTAGGTGGGAAGAGCTGTGCGAGAAGCCCGCGGAGGGCCAATGGTCTTACTTTGAGAGGAAGTAGTAAGCTAGCCTTGTATACCAATGTACATTTTAGCGTGGAGAAACCGGTGGTCCGGGACGCATGCGGTGTTGATATGCGACCGCGCCCCATGTGAGTTGGGCACACGCGATTGCTCTATTGTCTTCACGCGAACATGTGGATAAGTCAATGGATGAACGGGTCATGTACGGCGAAGAGACCTTTACGTATCAATGCTCAAATGCAATATCACAGTACGAGAGCATAGAACTCATCTCGTCTTGAGAAGAGCATTTCAATTTTCTTTTCAAGGAACAAGTCAGGCTGAAATTGAATTAGGTGGTTGTCTGGCTCTTACCTACAACACTGTTGACTTGCAACTGCTCTTAAATGGAGAAGATCACCAGGACCGGCATGTCAACTGCCGATGAGGAATCCTACATAAAACAGTACCACGCTTGTTACGACCCTAGTCTAACAGAAACTTCAAATGCCATGTCAATACCAAGCCATTTGTGAGAGGTTCATACTGCTGGGCCGCAAGCTTGCCAGATACGCGTAAGTATGCACGTCAAATGGAAGTAGGTGACAGGTGGTTGAGCGAACTTCTTCGGTCCGCACATTCAGCTACCTAACTATACATTGACAATGGCACGACACGCGACATTGAATCCAGCTTTCGCCTCTCAATCCATCCGCCTGTCCATTCAGTTCGTTTGTATGGATACCGACACTTTGTGCCAATAGGAATGACAAGAAAGGGGAAGGGAAATTGTAATCTCGCATTTCCCGTAAATCGAACGTTCTTTTCGCTGCAAAGGAAGCTGAAGCGTAAGACTGAGCACGCATCAAGGAAGAAGGGTAGCCGCTTGTGTAGAGGGTAACAGAGTGGAATAGGTGAAGAGAAGTGCAGAAACCTTGACCAGCGAATCCCTCATGAAGGAGGGATAGCTAGATTGGTTTGCGCAAACTAAGGGATGGGGATTGCAGAAGGACCCAAAGTTCCTACGCCATCACTAACCCGCTGAATGACCCTATATGAGAACTCAGGAAGGTAATAGATGATAATCCTGTCGTCCAGCCGTCCATACCTAAGCATGTTCTCCAGAAATGTCAAACCCCTTTGACCCCGTAACCCCCAAACCGTGCCACCCATAAGAACCGTTGCAATCGTACAGTAGTAAAGGCAAGCGAAAAGAAAAGAAATATTTTCGGTTACCACCGATTAAAGACCCCCCCCAAAGCCGCCCGCGGTGGTCTAGGGAAAAAAAAAGTAACACCTGACTCGAAAGGTATCAGAAATAAATAATGGGTATCCTCATGCGCCTTCGCCAGCCTTAGCCTCCGAGCTGTCTTCCTTTTTGTCCCAACTACCGGGTCTGTCGTCCTCATCCTTGGCATCTCCTGCCTCAGCAGCTACATCCTTATCCCTGTCCTTCTCGTCTCCCCTATCACCATCATGGCTCTTCGCCTCAAGTTTAGCTTTCCTCTTTGCAGTCCAGTCGCTTAAGCTCATTTTGGCTTTACGTTGGACAGGGCTAGGGGTGACCACGGACGAAGGTGGCGCTATGTCAACAGGAGACGAAAGAGATATTGTAGGAGCGGATGGTGTGATGAGGGTGGGATTTTCAGTAACGACAGATAATGACGCAGGAGCGCCAACGGTAGAGGGTGGAGGCGGTGTTGTCGTGGATGGATGAGATCTGTCAAGTGCTGATGAGGGCGGAAGCTCCACCCGCAAGCCGGGTGAAGTAGCTTTCGATTCCATGGTCGGCGCGCTGGAGGATCCTGGAGTACTGGTTGGCGATACTTCCTCGGGTGGGAGGAAAGACTGAGGGAGCTGCGAGGGGGGCCCTGTGGATTGATCTGCAGCAGGCGCATCCGTCCGCGGCGAGACGGGTTCATTTTCCTCCTTTGAGACTTCGGCCGGTGCAACTGCGATTGCATCCTGCATTTCCATATCCTCCTCTGCCTTGAGTGGAGGAAATGTCTCCTTGGGTTGCGCCGTCGCGGAGTCGGAGGTAAAATGAGGCTTCACGGCCAATGCAACAGCTGATGGCGCAGGCTCGTCCACATCCATCCTGTCGCCTTGCAAATGTGACCCAGGTGGGCTGCGTTGTGCAGATTCCGATCGTTCCCTGTGCACTCTGATGTCGTGCGTGCGATGCAGCAGCGACCGCAAAAAGGAACCCTTCGGTTTCCGGCGCGCGACGGGACAAGGCACCAGAGACGGAAATTCCTTGTCTGGCTCCGTCTGCATGCTTGAATCTTTGTATTCCGGTTTCTTAGGCGGTATCGGCTCTTTCGGCACACGTGCGCCAGCCCGACGTTGATGCGACGAGTTATTCGATCGACGGCCGTTCATGTTCTGCGAGCGAGAGTTCGGGTCCGCAGCCCGAGGTTTGGACGCAACAGCCGGAGAGGGGAAGGATGACTCTGAATGGCCGAGTTGCTTCTGAGACGCGGGTTAGCCTTTCTCTGACTAGCTGAAAACGTCGTGCTTACTGAAGTTGCCACACTGGGTGTATTGAGAGCCGATCCAGCACTGTTCCTTTTCCTCTTCCTCTGTGCATGTTGCTCATCGTGCTCCAGCTGCTCGAAGAGCTTTTCCTGCTGCATCAGCTTCCTCTTTTCTCGGTCCGACATCTCCACGCCGAGTCCGACGGCATTCTCGTTGGACACATGGGTCATCGGAGTGATATCTCGGCTGGTCGGTTTGCTACGGGATGAGCCGGATACCGAGCGACTGTCAGCATTCTCGTCGTCGTGCTCGGGACGGTTTCGTGCTTCGCTGCCCGCGCGACTGTTTGTTGCCTGACCGGTGCTGAGAGGAGAGTTTTGGTTGCCGTTTCGCCTGGGTTTCTTGGACTTCAGCGGTTGTGTATTCGACGAGGCGAGTATGGCGGGTGCGTTGCGTCGGTCGGCAAGGGCGAGAGGGCACTCCATGATCGGCAATTTGCACGCGCATCCGCCGAAATTGGAGAGCACGCCGGCGACCCAGTGCGACACTCCCTCAACCTCTTGAATGCCTCGCTCATGGATGTTGCCATTCTGAAGTGACGCCTCGAGCGCGTTTTTGACGTCCTTGTCGATGTCCCAGCCAATACTGATTTCCTCGCCTGTGTAGATGTTTTCGAGCGCGATGAAGCAGAAATGGTACTCAGACTCGCCGGTAATCAGGATCTGCATGCGCACGTTAGGTCTGCAGCTGCGGCGGATGTACCTCAGGAGAGTCCCTTCGTGCCTCGTGTCGATATACAGCGGGAGAAACGGAGCGAAGAAGACGAATGGTGCAGGGTGCCGGAGGGACCCCCAGCGATTTTCCGGATTCGAGCAGTACTCTTCTTTCCTACCAATCTGGCCTTTGAGTTCTCCAACGAACCCACCGCACGGAACATCGGACTCGACGGTAATCCACTTGAAGGTAGGGTGAGGCCCTTGAACTGTTGCGATAGCGCCGATGCCGGTGTTTTCCCTCAGGACAGGGCCGTGTTCCTCGAGAGATTTCATAGTACCTTCGTGCCGCTGGAAGATCTGCTCGCGGGCCTTGCCTCCGGAAGCTTGCTTTGTCGCCTCGGGATCCCAGAGCCAAGTCTGCAGACTGTTGGTCACGGCCAGGTCGCTGAAGGAGTTCGCTTCGATCTGAGTGTATTCGGGATGTTGGTAGAGTTGCATGAATTCATCCGAGAAGTAATCAGGCGCATAACCGGTTGGGATGGGCGGGCCAGGCGACTTGACCGGGCTGTGGACGGGTTGTGTGGTTGACGCAGCTCGCTTCCGCGAACCTGAAGCCGACTGATTGAGCGATGTGACGGACCCAGACGCTTTATGGTTGGTCTTTGGCCGTTTTGACGGAGGTTGGTGGTCCTTGGGGCTCCCGCTCTTGCGATCCAGGGCAGGAAGAGTGTCGTCGGCGTGTCCGTTCGTGAGCGCGACGGCGGCGTTGACGTCCTTTAATTTCTTTTTGTGGCTCTTGGCCGCGGACCGCTTCGGCTTCCTCTCGATCATGTAGGTCATATTCTTAAAGGCCTTCTGACGCTCCTTGATTCGTGCTTGGTCGAGGGCTCGTGGCTGGCAATCGGCGCATTCGTGGACTCGAGGAATCTGGTCTTCGTCATCGTAGTAACAGAGGACGTGTTGCCATGTCCTGCACACTTCACACAGGACGCTGCTACCATCATCGGCCTCGTAGCCGCAGATGCACTTGATTGTGTCGGAAACAGGCTCTTCGTCGGGCTGAGGAGCGTCTGCCACCGGTCGGCCATTGGGAACTGGGTAAGAAACGGGCGCGAATGGAGCCCTGGGGCTTAGCTGAGTAACAGCATGCGTCTGCAGCAAGGGGATTTCTGTCATAATCCGCCAGGTGTTAGGTCGAGATGGAGGCGGCTCAGTCTCTTCGTGCGTTGAATTGCATGACGGCCGTCGCGGCAGCGCAGGGACGTCAAGCAAGACCTCGAGCGAGTCTGCAGGCTCCCTGGATCGCTCTACGGGCCTCCTTTGAGCGAGGGCAGGTTTTGTGCGATCGTGGCGGGAGCCAAAGGCGGGCGAGAGTGGACGCGACGAGGGCGGCTGCGACGGGAAGGGGAGGCTGAGAGCAGCAGCGGCAGAGACGGCGCAGGCGGGCACCCGATCAGCGGCGCATGCGACGTTGGCGTCTCCAGCAATGGATGGGCTCTCGAGGACGTGGTGGGCGAGCGAGACCGTTCGAGGGCTAAGCGTGGGTCGGGTGGGCGGTGATGATGCGCGCGAGCGGCGGTGGGGGTGTCAGACGTGGGCGATTGAGGAGCGGTGGACAGGAAGAGGAAGCAGCGAGGCACAGAGGTGGACGAGCCAGGAGAAGGCAGCGGTGCGCGAGGAGAGGCGGGTTAGGACAGAGTAGTGAAGACCGGAAGGGCGAGCGAACAGCGAATGGAACGGGACAGACGAGACGAGCGATGGCCAAGAAACGAGGGGGTAGATTGACGTTATTTATTCTGAATGCAGTTTAGCGGTTATGGTTACTAAGCCGAGGACGAGCCTGGCGGGCATCGTCGCTCGAGGCAGCCCACAGGGGGGCGTCAGGCCTGCAGTGGGAGGCTCTGGACAGGCAGGCTGGCGGGCAGCTGAGGGGTGACGACGGGCGGGCGACGTGCGCGATCGCGCCGCCGGCGAGGGGCGAGAGCGGCAGAAGAGGAGCGCGACGGCCCAGGATTTGGGAGTGCGGACGGGGCTTTGCTGAGGGCAAAAATAGAATGACCGCCCTCGACCTGTTATCGCGCGTGGTGCCTGCCACTGCCCGCCACTCGCCGACGGTCGTTGTGGGCCGCCCAGGGGCTCTGAAACGCCGACCGCACACGCGTCGAGGCCCTTGCCCGCCCAACCCGCGCAGCAGCCGGCAGCCGTGCACCGCTCTTTCCCATGTGCCATGGCGAAAACGCCAGCCGCAGCCGCAGCCTCGTTTGCCCGGCTGCCGATCACGCTTCCCCGAGCCCCTCACCCGCGCGTCGACAGGCCTTCCCCGCGGATAATATACAACGTCATGCACTTCTTCACTTGCATGTCTTCTGCATTCACCCGGCGCCCTCTCCGCACACTGTCGTCAATGCCGTTCCCGCTCTCCGAAAACGAGCCACTCGCTCGGTCTCTATATCAGCCTCGTCTGCGCGCCCGTTGACAATGGCCCACCCTGTCGGATCCGTGCCTGTTCCTCTTCGAGTCCTTTTATGGCCCTCGAGCCATGCGCTTTCCTCATTGGCCGGTCCCTGGCATCTCCGCGTTGAGCTTGCTGCCCGCCGCCCAGGCCGTCCCAAGTCCCAGCTCCGTTGGCTCGGATCTCACTATTCTGGTCCACAACGGTTTATATGGTATGCTCAATGAACTGATTATGCCTTTTTACCGCTCGCATCGCCGCCTCGGATCTTGCTGCTGGAGACCTTCGGAGCGGGTCCCGCACTCGCCCTACAACGCCTTCTGCATGGAATGATCTACGCGTAGATCTAATCTGAGCACAGGCAACCTGAGCCCCCATAACGCAGCAGCCATCGTGCTAAGCACGCCCCAGACACTAGAAGAAGCTCGGTCGAACTGCGCCGCACTTGGAGAACAGCTCTGGGACCCACTTGCGAATGTCTCAGCCCTACTGCTGGCTCACCTTGGACTCGACAAGTTCTGGATCAATGGAGGAAGCATTGATCAGGCTGGAGCTGTCTCAGCCCAACGCCACCAGGCGAGATTGCCCGCGCTTTGCACGCAGTCTGCTCCGCTCTCCACGGCAGCAATACCAACATGTCGGTGCAATGGCACACCGCTGTGAGTTCGGCAAACCTAGAAATGACAGGTTATCGAGTAGGATCCGCATGTACTATACTTCACCTGATGGTCACTTCTCATTCTCTCCCTTTGTAGGACCGATTGAGTTTCCGCTTCGAAGGTCTGCGTTATGCCGCTAGACCAGAGCGTTTCACTTACTCGACCTCACACGATGGCGCTGAGAATGTCTCGGCACTTTCTCCGGGACCCGAGTGCTTCTCCTCCGGTTGTTCTTCTACGGCTTCTCAGAGTGAGGATTGCCTTTTCTTGAATGTCTGGACTCCCTATCTGCTCAAGAACTCGATGTCCACGTCCATGCAGGAGTTGAGGTCCGTTATGTTCTGGATCCATGGTGGAGCCTTCACTGGCGGTACGGGCAGTGATTCAATATTCGATGGGGGAAACATGGCATCTCGCGGAGATGTGATGGTCGTGACAATCAACTACCGTCTCTCCACCTTCGGCTTCCTAGCTCTGGCTGACGGTGAGCTGAACGGTAGTTACGGCCTGGCGGACCAAATTACCGCCCTGGACTGGGTCCACGCGCACATCTCGGACTTTGGCGGCGATCCTGACCGCATCACCATTTTCGGCCAAAGCGCTGGTGCGGCCAGTGTCAGAGCGCTTCTTGTCTCGCCAAAAGCCATTGGAAAGTTTAGGGCAGCGATTCCTCAAAGTAATCTGGCCGGCAGCAACTACGGGACCACGTACTCCCAATACTACACAATCAAGCAAGAAATGACAGTTGCAGCGAACCCGATTCTGAACGAGACTGGATGTGCCAAAACTAGTGATCGCACTACGTGCCTCCGCACCTAAGATGCATGCCAACTAGTGCGGCTTCCAGATGTTGCTCGGTAAGTGCGAAGTTAACACCTCGTGAAGTCCTCATGAAGTCGGACAGCTACCTCGTCATCGACGGCACCTATCTTACCACCCCCACCCTCCCCCTCGACGGCGGCGGCCCGGCCGCCCCCGTCCCTCTTCTCATCGGCGTCATGCGCGATGATGGTGCAGCATTCCTCTCCTACCCCACCGCCAACGAATCTTTCCCCGCCTTCCTCGCTACCTCGGGCTTCCCCTCGACCCCCAATGTAAACTCGCACTTCCCCATCCCTTACGCGCTCACCCCAACCAACATCTCCCTCGCCGTCTTCAACGCCTCGCCACGGAAGCCGAGCTGCGCTACCTTGACTACGCCACCGTCTACTCAGGCATCAAAAACGGCGCTTTCCCCAAAGCCTACTTCTACGAGTTTGTCCGCTCCTACCAGGTCCCTGGCCACAGCCCGCGATCATAGCGACATTGCTTTTTCGCAGGTCGTGCTGGACGCGTGGACGGCATTCGCGCGGACCCTAGACCCAAGCCCAGACGCGGCGTACCTGTTGAGTAGGGGCTACGGTGACGCGCTGAGAGCGGCTACGGAGAGGGTGGTGGTAGTGCGCGGTGGGAGGCGGTGGATCCGGAGGCGCCGGTTTACCGGGCGTTGAGCTGGCCCGTTAGCGTCGACGTGGGGTTCAGGGACGCGGCGCAGTGCGATGCGTTGGGGTTCCCGTTAGGCTACTATGAGGGAATGGATTCCGGCAGGGGAGCGATGTAGCAAACGGAGACTCTCCGACGAAAATATGCGCAATTGATTTCTCGTGAACTTGTAGGGGGTTTTCGCGTCCTCTAAGCCCCGTCAAAGTCCAAGATGATGTGCCTACGCAACAAAAGTCAAAACCACGTCCGCCCAGGATACGTTACGGGTCGTTCAGTCGCGACACCAAAACCCTAGACTTACAGCTTAGCACTCTCGTCGATGTTTCTCCCCGTCTGCGTCGCGCCGACCGCCCGGAGTGCGTTCCACACGCCCGTCCCCTCATCCCACATGCTGTCCTCCCAGATGATGAGCTTGCCCTGCGGATCCACCATCCGCGCTTGTCTCGGGCCGCTGGTGCCCCACTCCCTCCGCAGCTCGTCCAGCTCGCCCTTGACGAAGCGGACGTACGGCCCCGTCAGCGCCGTCCACGCCAGCTCCTTCTCCTCGTCGGCCAGCTCCATGCCGTTGCCCCACCACCAGATGGGCTTGTCGGCCGTGTGCGTGACGCCCCAGGCGGGCGGCAGGAAGCGGTCGCAGCAGCGCAGCCGCCACTCGACGCGGTAGCGATACACCAAATCGCCCGCACCGCCGGCGTGCAGCTTGTCGACGAAGCCGCGCTCGAGGTGGTGCACCTGCATGTCCGCGTACACCCGGCCGAATGCGTCGCGCCAGTCGCGCACGTCGGGCGGCAGCCGGCCCTGGGGGTAGTAGTGCTGGATGAGGACGTCGACGGCCGATGCAGGGTACTCTGCGCACAGCCGCGTGCGCAGCGACTCGAGGCTGTCACTCGGCGGGTACCATGTGCCGTATAGATTGTGCTCGTCGCGGCACTCGCCCGTCATGAGGGCAACTCCGCGCGCCCGTATGCGCCGGGCAAAGTCGCCGGTGTCGATGTCGACGTACAGATTCTTCCGAACGAAGGCGTCGTCAACGACGGCGCGGAACTGGTGGTGCTGCATTTTGGGAATAGCGGCGAGGAGGCGGCGCGGCGGCATCGCTTTCAGGCGCTCGACCTTCTCGTGGGCCGGGAGGGACAGCGGGATGTCAAGCATGGTGAGCAGCTCGTCGAACTGCTCCTGCGCGGCAACCAGCGATTTCGGCTGCATGCCCGGTCCGTTCGACCACATGATGGCGCGGCGGACGACGGCCTTGCTGTCAGGCAGGTAGAGGTCGTAGGCAAGCTGTTTGAAAGTGCTGTGCGACCCGGCGCTGTAGCCGGCCACGGTGATGTTGCCGGCGTCGCCGCCAAAGTAGCTCACGTTTTTATGCGTCCACTCGAGCGCTAGACGCTGGTCCCAGAAGCCGAGGTTTCCAACGGTCTCGCCGCCCGCCGCGGCCTGGAGCTCGCGTGATGCAAGAAAGCCGAGGAGGTTGAGGCGGTAGGCGGGCAGCACGATGATGAAGCGTGCGGGCGTCTCCGACAGCAGCGGGACTGGGTTGTACTCGTTTGGGTTGCCAACTTGCAGAAAACCGCCGTGGATGTAGAACAGTACGGGCCAGCCGCCTGCTGGGGGCTCGCCGGCAGGAATCCAGAGATTGAGCTGCAAGCAGTCTTCATCCCAAAGGTTGCTGGTGTCCGGGGCGCTCTCTACCCAAGTCGGAAGGCCCTGCGGGCACATGCTCGTGTTGCCTGTGAAGCGGCCGGGGTTGGAGCGGGTACCGTAGCGATAGCATGGTGGGAGGGGGCGCGGCAGCCGCCACCTGTAGGGTCCAATTGGTGGGAGGCCATATGGAAGACCGCCAAAGTAGTGAGCAAGCTCTCTCCCCGAGTCCTTCTCTTTGATGGTGCTGCCTTCGATGAAGCCGCGGTACTGCAGGTCTTTGAGATACGGCTCTCTAATGGTCTCGGGCATTTTCGACGGACAGTGGAAAAGTAGCAAGAGCAACTTGAGACTTGAGAGTGAAGCAATGAGGAGGTGATGGAGCTGAGCTCTGACGTTGATCGGTCCGCAGATCTGGAGCCGAGGTGGTCAGTAGTGGGTCCTAGCGGATGGTGCAAAGGGGGTAGAGCGAACCACTGACGTACTCTGGGCTCAGGATAGGATTCGACGTCTCTGGCAGCCTGATCAAATGATGGCGTCGGGCGGCGTGCTGGAACGCGTAGTGGAGGATGGACGGCGGGCAAAGCCGAGGTTGGCGGAAAGAGACCGGGAAGGCCGGCCGCAGTTGCTCGGTTGGCCCGTGTCCTCTCCCGCCTTATACAACCAGTTACAAACAAAAAGAGCAGTGTGCCGCAGCCGTCGCTGTTCAAGACTATTATTCGTTTTTCTTTCTCCACTTATCACAAAAAACAGACCATTATCTCTCCCTCCTCTGCCCGCTCGCTCTCATGGAGCGAGTTTGTCTGTACTATCTGCATGATACTACTGCTATCGTCAACTCGAAGGGAGACCCGTCTTCCTTGTCATGCCCAGCAATGCGGTGGCTCTATCAAGTTTAACACCCACGGCTGTGGAGAAAGCGACAGCGACACAGAAAATGCAACGAACGCCGATGCAATGGACACTAAGCCTTTGGTGCGTGGCTGAAGATGGACGTGACACCGAAACTCCACTTCGCGAGAACAACAAAAGAACGACACGCCCACGTTTCTCGACGATTAACGCCTGTGTCCAAACCGAATCACGGGGCTAACTTAAAGGAGGACAGAGAAGAAAGGGAGAAAATGGAGGAGAGTACGAGGTTTGGAGTGACGCCATCGTAGAGCCAGGGGAGTAGACGAAGATCATTTCAATCCAAACCCTTCACTTTCCACAACCGCGCGCCACAGCCTATCCACTAGCTTCTGCCTGCTCTTGTACTTGTACAGCTGCAGCATGTTGAAGCATGTGCGTGCCACTGGGAATCTGTCGCCGTCGTCACCAAGGCAGCCAATCTTGATCACCAAATTCGTCGCTCCGACAGCCGGGATGCGGTCCGAGCCAGTGATGAAGGAAAGTATTTTACGCTGATCGGTTGGAGAGGCACTCTCAAAGAATTCCCAGAACCATCGAAGGACGAGAATCTGCTCACCGGGTCGGTCGGCCTTCCGGCCGCCGTGGGCCGGGTCACTCCAGCCTTCATATACCGCAACAGCACGAAGAGAAGCCACGTCAAGCGGCTCATCAGAGCCACGGACCATGAGCTCGATTTCCTCGGAGCGGAAGAGGCTAAGCGCATTGCCGCCACAGACGGTGAAGAAACCCCGCCGGAAGGGGTCAAACTGACGAGCCACGGCAGTATCGAGGAAATATCGCACATAAAGGTCGACGAACTCCTTACGGTTGGCGTTGGTCACAGCACGATTCTCGCCGTTTTTACAAAGAGGGACTTGTTGTACCACGCCATAGCGCTCAACCTCAGCGACGAAATCGCGACAAAAGGTAGCCTCAACATCGCCGTCGAATTCCAGCAGCTGCCGCAATCCTTTAGCAAGGCGTGGGCGGAATTCGGCAAGGTCGTCCAGCGTGTAGTCAATCCGGTTGCGTGACGCCGGTGCCACACCGTTTTTCGTAGGAGCAGAGGCAAGGAGCTTCTTGAACGCAAAGGGAGGTAACGCGACATCCAGGATGGTTGAGTTGTAGAGGGCGAGGCCAAGCACGGCGCCGACGAGGAAGAATTGGTCGGATTGTTCGAAAGTGTTGGGGTTGAAATAACAGAACTGAGAGTCCTCATCGTACACAAACATTCCTGCGTCCTGTTACCAATAGGTCTAGACAAGCCAGCACCCATCCATGCTGGACAAAAACGGCTCGCGAAGGCAAGTACTTACCATGGTTAGGGTCAAAGAGCTCTCTGACCAGCATCAAGAACCATTCTTTCCGCAGACCACCGGCGTCAATGCCCTCTTCACCGACGAATTGGACTCGCAGTCCTTTCTTGATCTCCTCGCCACCGCCACCCACAACCTCACTGATTCTGCGCAAACTGTCTTCCACAAGACACTCTCTCCTGACGCGGAGATTGAAGTACTGTTCCAAGTTCTTGTTGCTAAGAATGCTGTCGAAGAAAGCCTCTCGAGCCTTATTCTCCATCTGTCGTCGGGCATCGTGCTCCATGATTTTGATCTTGGCACCGATCGAAAGGAAGAACGGATATTGGCAGAAGGAAAATTTCGCCGTTCGCTTCTCCCATGCTTCAAAATCAGCAATGAGATCATGGAAGTCCAATAGCGTGTTGTAGAAGTCGGAGGTTGGGAGGAGTTGTCCGTGTGCCCTGGCTCGCTCGCGCGCTGCCAGTCCAGCGCTTGCCTGGCCAGCTACTGACGGGGAGTGATTGACAGGGTCCGTCTTTCGATTATGGTACGTGTTGTTTGCTGCGAAAAGCAACGCCATGACCCTTGCCGCAGCTTTGACTTGCCAGTCATCACTGTACAGGGCATCTCCCGCACGGTCTTCAGACTTGGGACCAGAACCCGAGAGACCCAGCGCAGCATGAAGTTGGGCCGAAGTCGCGCCCTGTGCCCCAAACTCGGGGATTAGTCCTGCTGTAGGGTTTCCGCTGTTGCTCCGCTTCCTTGGTTGCCTGGTGAGACGGTAGGTGACGAACTTGCCCACTAGATCGACCATGCGTCGGAAATGATCCTCGGAGAACCTGGAAAACCAAGTGGTGAGATAACGATGACATTCGTTGTCCAGGTTGGCAAATAGACCCAAAATCCTCTTGATGATGCCCGAATGTTGGCCGGGGTCTCTCTTCGCGTTACTGGTAGATCGCATCGGCTTCGGGGATGGTGGTTGATTTCCAGGCGGCCTTCCAAGCGGAGGTGGCGGTCCCAGTGCTGGAGGCTGATTCGGATTAGATTCTTGTCTTGGGCGGGTCTGCAGCGGCCGCCGTATGGGAGGCGATCTGGGTGCGGAAGAACCATGCAGAAGCGGATTGTAAAGAATGATCAGAAGGAAACGAAGGTCCTCAGGATCTTCTAAAGAACGCCCTGGGCGCTTCAACAGACTCTCTGTGATTTTAAGTAGAGTGCGCTGTACATGAACTCGCGCGTCTCGAATTTCTTCGTCCGCTTCTTGAATCAACGACTCCGGGAAATCCAGGTTCGGCATTTCTTCCAGCCTTGCCCGCCAATTAGCCCCGGCTCCGTTGACGATATCGTACCAATGTTGTGCTTCCGTCCAGTTGATGAGCGGTGATTTGTGGTTTACAATTATCACGTCAGAGCTTGGCCTTCCGCTGTTTGATGCGGGAGTTTGCTTCGGTGATTCCTTTTCAGGTCGGCCAGGCCACCACGAAGCATTCTCACCAATATCCCCAATCATTAGCATCCTTGCGTCGGCCTCCAGAAAGAGATCTGAGTCCGCAGCTGGCGCTGCTGCTTGAGATGTCTGAACTGGTCGTTCTCTGGGCGTGGTCCCCTCACTTCGAGTCCTCGGGGTATGACGCGGTCTTCCTAGCATGAAAGCGGTGTTCAGGTAGTCAAAGTTCCCATAGCTTGCAATCAGATGGTCTTCCAACGGCCGGAAGATCATCTTGGTTTGCTCATAGCGTCGTCTCTCGGCAATTTCTGTCGGCGAGATCGGCACCGCTCCAGGAGCGGATAGAGAGCCTGTGCGAGCAGGAATCTCTCTCGGAGAGCCACGGCCTACATAGGGACCCGGCGGTCCAGGCGGTGGGGGAGGCGGATGAACAGGCGGTGGAGGTGGTCTGCGATTTGGTGGGCTAGGAGCTGTGCCAGCTCGTGGCGGGTGTCTGAGGGTTGGCGGAGGTGCGAGAATCTCATCGGGAGTAGGGATTCCACGATGGCCATTCTGTTGTGGGGGGATCGTTCCGTTCTTAAGCGTGTCGAAGCTGCTTGGCTTCTCCATAGCTGACGGTGGAGAGACCGAAATCATCGGTCGGCTTGCGCTTTGCGCCCGCTGTCGGATCGGCATGGGTGCAAGACGAGCGTCCCGCGACCCGCTCTCTCCCCGGTTGCCCGCATCTAAGCTGCCCCGTGATGGACCTGCGCTGTCCTGACTTCCTCTTGGCCGATCGTCGCTATCCTGGCTGCTCCTACTGCGCCGCTCTGCCATATTGTGCAGGTATGTCTCCAGACAACGATCTATGATGTGCCTCGCTCGATCCACAGTCAACGGCATGGGTCTCTTTGGCTGGCCTGGGCTTGGATAGGTGCTTGGGGGGCGGTCAGGCCGGTCCTGGCATACGGGGACCAAGTCGTTGACCATCAGGCATGCTGAGCAGCGGAAGGTCGTGAGACCGCGGGGATATCGGACCTTGGAGTCGCAGGTCATGCAGTTGCCGGTCTCCTCCTCGCGTCTGTCGAAGACGGGTGGCCCTCTCGCGGCACCATGGCCGCCGTAGCTCGCAGGCGGCATGCAGCGGTCGGTCTCGGGGAGGTATTCGCCATTCGGGGGCGCGTGGGGTCTGGGTTTCCTGCCGCCGCCGAAGATGGAGGGGAACGGGTGGCTGAGGGATCTGTTGTGCTGCTTGCTGCCGGAGGACGGCATCTGGAGTCATGGAGGGGGTTCGCGGCAGGGGATGAAGAATAGCGTAGCACTAACGAGTCTGGCAGGCGGGTTAGCGATGTTTGCGCGAGGCGAGCGTCGTTGGTGTTTGGCGAGGGGCGAGCTGGCGGGAGCAGCTTGGGCTAATGGTGCGCGTGGAGCTCCTTCAACGACGTACCGTGCTCTGGCGCGCCGCTTCCTGCGCGTGCGTGGGGCGTGGACGGGGCGGCGCCTGCTGACTCGAGGCGTGGCAGGCTGGGGGTGTCTGAAGGACGGGCAAGAGGCGTCGGTGGCTGACGAAAGCGGCGGCGGTCGTGGTCGCGGCCGCTCGTATGCACGGGGAGCTAGCAGTCTGCACGCGAGCGCAAGTGCGCGTGCGAGGCCTCGAGTGCTCACGTCGTCAAGTCTGGGGGGGTTAGCGGGGCGTGCCGGGGCATGGCAAGCCCGGTGTTGTCAATAGTGTTTCAAGGTGATCTTCACCGTCGTGGGAAATTCCCTGCAGGTACAAGAGGCCAGGCACCCGGCTGAAGGCGGCAGCGGGCTGAAGCTGCCCGCGGACTCCAAGGGTCAGCACGTATGAACAAGCCAATTAACCCGCATGTGCCTGTCCGCGCGTCGCCCAGCGACCAAGCCACGAAGCTGCCTTGCTGCCGGCCAGCAGAGGCCCCGCCGCGATCGGGCGCTCTCTTGGCCTTCGGCTCGCGGCATCGCAATTATATGCGCCTCGAGGAGTGCATGCGTCTCGAGGAGTGCACCCAGAGCCCAGCCGGAAGCAGACACCCAAGGCCCATCGCACTCGCGCTTACCTCACATCCGGGGCCATGGCTCCACCCGCCCACTGCACGCAGCCGTTGCCGCCGCGTCAAAGCGCAACCGCTCCCGCCGCCGAGCGTGGCCGTCCGCTTGGCGCGTCGGTCGACCTTGCACATCACCAGAGCACGCAAGGCATCGGCCATTGTCTTTCTTGCTGACGCTGCGCGAGCACGCTCTCGACTCCTGCCGCCCGCCATCGGCCGGCCGGGCCGCGACGCACGCCCCCTTAAGGGCACGTCGTCCGGACTAGCTTTTCGTCAAGCTTCGACGCCCGCCTCGAACCCACGTCACTATCGCAGGGGAATTTTCCTGCGCTTTGCCCAGTGTGGCTGGTTCCGCCCCGTCGGCTTCGCGCGGATCCGGAACGCTACGGGCGAGCATCATCGCGCTCCATTTTTGGGAGCCTTATCGGCGCCAATCGCCTGGCTGCCGGCCCCATGTCGATAGTCTGCCTTGCCGCGGGGAGGCGCCGTTGTGACACCATTATCGCTCGGTTTCTGCCTCGTTACTGCCGCCGAGATTCAAGGATGTCGGCGGTGGCTTCTGTTGCGTGTACAAGAGCTGATCCTCTCTGCCAAGGCAATGCCAGTGTTGATCTGTGGGTATCCGCGTTTGATTTGGTCTCACCACTACAAAGTCGCTACGTACTGGTGAGTGACTTTTTCTCTTTCTCCCTGGTATTCAACGGTTCGCCGGGGGCCCGGCTGTTCGGTACTCAGAGCCCGGTTTCTTGTTGTATTGTCAGCAACAACACACAACTCTTGGCCTACTTCCATTTTAGTCTCGTGCATTGTCCACCACGGACCTGAGTTGCCGGAAGATCCATGGGCGTTCAATATGAGCCAGGACCAACATCATCATTGTCACGGTCAGGTAAACGATTGTAGAGAGATACGGGCACAAGATATCGGCTGTTTTGGTGGCTCTATTTGACGGGGCAACACCAACGGAATCATAGATTTGCTTTTTCGCAAGGTGAGTATGTAGACGGGGTTGGTTCGGACAACCGAGGCAGGTGTCATGGATTAATCGGAAATTTTGGCGTACTGACAAGGATTAGAGAACTGATGTTTCCGGACTCACAATAAAGATGCGAGTATTAACTATTTTCCTCCTCTTAGTTGGTCGTTATGCGCCCACTCTTTATCGTAGTTCTCATGTTTCCGGGATCATAGATTGCATCCATCACGCTCCTCCTGCCTCTCCACCCAGCACCAACACCGTCGAAAATGATCAGGTCGGCGGGATCACCCGGTTTCAACGAGAATGACGAAGCCTCCAGCCCGATAACTGCTTTCGCTCTGTTTGAGACACATTCCTACGGAAAGTTAGCACGTAGCAAACGGGTGCCAATGTGAAACCTACATATAAGACCTCTGTATCCTTCTTGGTCGCAGCCTGGTAGACACCAACACCCATGCTGGCAACTGCAAGCGGATCGCAGTTTCCTTGAGGCGTGAAGGCGTTACCGACATTGTTGACGGCGATAGCGGCTTGCAAGCCATGTTCCTGGATCATCTTTGGCACGTTGAGAGTGCCTCTCACGTTCTCCGCGGTTCTCATCATAAACAGGTCACTCGTCGGAAGTCCCACGAAGGACACCGGGAGGTTGCCGATGGCCTCCTTCAGCTTCTTCCAGTCATCCGCCTGGAAGTATGTCAAGCGTGTGCAATGGCCCATGGTAATGAGTTTTCCATTCCTGCTCTCCCAACACCTTTCCTTGAGAAGTTCCAAAGCGGCCCAGATGAAAGGCATCGTGGACTTGTCAAGGTTGTAGTCCATATGGAAATCCAAGAACTTGTCCTGAGCGAGGGCAAGAGAGCTGATCCAGCGGACGTTCATTTTCATCTTGATCTTGTCGGACTCGACGTACGGCGTGCTTCCCAGCACATCGACCCCATGCGTCTTGGCGGCGGCAGTCATCAACTTGCGGACGGCCTCTCCACCATCAAGCCCGGAGAACAGCGGCAGCTGGGCAAAGGCGCAGATCTGCACATCGCACTTGTCGGCGAACTCCTCCTTCAGCCGCAACCCAGCATTGAGGCACTTGAACTCAACATCAGCATCGACCTCGACGAAGGCACGCATTGCGGTAACTCCGTGCTGTATGCTCTCTTGGATCAGCTGCCGTCCGCGGCGGAGGAGGTCTTCTTCTTCAAAGCGTGACTTCGCCTGGCTGGTGAGGTTCATGGCTTCTTGGAAGTCTCCGTCCACAATCTCAAGGTCGCTGTACTTGGGATCTTGCAGCAGGAAGCACTTGTCCAGGTGGATATGAGCGTGGCAAAGAGATGGACCTATCAGGCGCTCCTGCGCATCGAGCACGCTGGGCACATGGCTGAGACGGGGAGCATGCGCGTCGTGCTTCTCTACAGATGAGATGCGACCATCCGCGATGCTAATGTCCCACAGGTCAGAGGGGGGTTGGCCTGGTAGGCGAGCAGCAGTGATCCTTGAGACGGTCTTAGGGGCGAAGACGTCAGAGTAGCGCGGCGGCGGCTGGTGAGATTTTGAAGGCGGCGCCTTCGCGTCTGTGCCGGCGATGCCGTGGCTGACAGGCTTCTCTTGACCGAACTGGACCTTGGCCATCTCAGCATTGAGATCGATGCCGAGCGAGGCGAGGTAGGCTCCGGCCATAGCGTTGGTTGGTGACGATGCGACGAGGTTGGTGAAATATGTACGGAGAAAGACCGTCCACGCGGCGTTTTGGGAAAAGACGAACGGGTATCGAGTAGCGCTAAAGCGCGGGCAAGAAGCAGAAGCAGAAGCAGAGAAAGGAAGAATCGACAGAATGCACAAGACGACCAGGAACGGGCGGTCCAGGCACTACTTATCGCGGGGCGGAAAATAAAGTGGAGGAGCAGACATCAGTTTGACATGGCTGGGCCGAGACTGGAAGCGTGTCATCGATTGTTCGGCAAGCATCGTTGAGCGCAACAGAACAGCGACAGCGGCCGGCCGTGCAGAGACACTGCCGCCGGGGGGAACGGCGCGCGGTATACTTCGTAGAGGTGACAAGTACACATACATAGGTAGCGGGTGCGGCTCGTTGCGACCCCGCCGCCCCCTAGCGGTGCAGCGAATGAAAAAAGCATCGTGCTCTGCCTGCGCCCTTGTCTGAACGCGTCGCCCCAGTGCTACTGCATCAGCACGCCGCACACTCCCGCCTCCACACCACACCTCCGTCGCCGCCTCGCTCTCCATCATCGCCTATCCACTGCCTGCTGCTGCGTCGCGCCCATGATGCAGGCTCAGTACCGCAACTACCCGCCGCAGGCTGGCCAGCGAGCGTCGCCGCACGCCGCTGCGCAGAGACGTGGTCCAGGTAAGTCGCTGCCAAACACGCGCCTTCTTAGCCTAAGCCGCAGCAGCGACGAGGCTGCGCGCTCCCCTGTCCCAATGTCCCGCCAGCAGCCCTCTGCCGCCAGTCGCCCCATGATCTACTTTGCTGACCTGAGCGCCACCTTGCGCCGTGGTATAGGGCCCATGGTGTCGGCCGCACACCCGCCGCCCATCACGCCTCAGCAGCTGCAGGCCCAGCAACAGGCTGAGATGCAGAAGCGCGAGCTGGCCAAGCGCCAGTCGCGCAAGCCCACCGACAAGAACATCCCCGACGGCATTGAGGGCCTGGTCGTCGGCGATGGCGTCCAGCGCTACCGCCAGCTGCGCGAGGCCGAGCGCAAGCTCGACGCCGTCATGATGCGCAAACGCCTCGATATCACCGAGAGCAGCGCTCGCAACTTCACCCGCTACCGCACCATGCGCGTCTGGATCAGCAATACTGCCGACAACCAGCCCTGGCAGAACACGAGCATGGATCCCGACGCTTTCGATTTCGGTAGCGAGAGCCAGGCCACCTACCGCGTCAAGATCGAGGGACGCCTGCTCGGAAATGACGAGGACTCGGAGGCGGACAAGGAGCAGGCTGAGGAGCAGAAGGATGCGGACGCCATGGAGCAGGATGGCGGTGATGCGGCGAAAAAGGTCAAGCCAGGGAAGCCTGCGGGCAATCAGCGCACCAAGCTGTCGCATTTCTTCAAGCAGATCACCATCAATTTCGACCGCTCGCAATCTCTCCAGCCGGACGGATACACGTCAATTGAGTGGAAGAAGCCCGAAAACTCCGCGAATGCCAACGACTCGGCCGCCAATTTCGACACGCTAGAGTTCGAGCGCAAGAGTGATGAGAACATCAATGTCACCGTCAATCTCTTCCGCGACGAGAGTCCTGAGCGCTTCAAGCTCAGCCCGCCTCTGGCCGAGCTGCTGGGCACTGAAGAGGATGACCGCGGTGGTATTCTCATGGGTATTTGGATATATGTCAAGGCAAACAGCCTACAGGAGGACGAGGACAGCCGCAAGATTCGCTGCGATGCTCAGTTGAAGGCGGTACGTCAGCTCGTATATTGTAGCGGAGTTTTTTCCGGCCACTGACGCAAGACAGCTGTTTGAAAACCGGGACTTCGTGCCATTCCCGCAGATCCCCCAGTTGATCATCCCCCACCTCTCCCCGCTCCCTCCCTATCAACTGCCTTATACCATCCGAGTCGACAGGTCCTACATTGCCCCCGACGATGGTACGACTACCTCACAACCGACCATCTATGATGTTCTCGTCCCGCTTGACGATCCGCTCCGCATCGCCATGGGTCGTATCACCACGAACCCGCAAATGCTCAACCAGATTGCGTCGTTGGATGAGTCTTTGGCGCTCGCAGTGCAAGCAATCCAACACTCCAAGGCAAAGCACGCCTTCTACACCGCTTTCAGCACCGATCCGGTCAACTTTGTCAAGCGCTGGATCAGCTCCCAACAACGCGACCTCGACGTTATTCTCGGCGAGGCCACACGCGGTGGCGGCGAGGACGTTGCGAGCGAAGAATTCAGGCGTGGCGGGAAAGAAGGCGTCTGGGGCGGAGACCGGGCTCTGGAGAGCGTAGGCCTGTGGCTTGCAAAGGCCGGTAAGACGCATTAAATTATTTCACTTCGTTGAGGATGAGAGTGGATTGCTTCGTACGTGTACGATTGAATGGCTTGGAGCAAACAGGGATTAGGTAGGTCTGGACGGTTGGTGAGCAACGGCGTTTTCATCACGTTTTGTTTTTTGGCCATCTGGAGAGATGGAAAAGCATCCCACATTGCTGCTATTAGAAAGATAATCAGGCGTTGAGTGCCGGTGGGCATTTTCGCGTTCGTCCGGGATACCAGAGTTCTCCAAAATCTTAGAGACATATATTAGCGCGAATCAATGGAAGTGATGGGCTGTAAATCTGATATTAGGGTTGAGCTGTGGTTGCCGTGGTTTCCCTATCCGGATGAACCAGTGCAATTATCGTTCTCTTTAGTATGGGCCTTGCACCTTCCACACAGAACATATCGGATTTCTACAGGTCTCGCTTCTTACCGCGCGATGGGCCTGTTCAAGAGCAGCACCATCGGCATCAACCGAAGGACCGTTGCCTTTGCGGTTGAGGTAATAGCCTGGACTATATCTTTTAGGGGTTGGCAGGGCTACCCAAAAGCGGTAGGTTGAGTCCTGAGGTGTTCCAAGGACTGACTATCTTTGATCATGGGCAGATATCGAACGTCAGGGACGTAGGCTGGAATTGAGCTCTCGGGTCGGCTCCATGCATGATTAGGTTTACGTCAATCCGACGGGCGCTGTCAGTAAAGCGCTTGTTTCCACTTGTGGTGACGCTCACTTAAGCTCACCGTAACGATCTGCGTTACCGCTCCAATGCTGTAAGAGTCATTTAAGCGAGGGTTGGGGGTAAACTTTCCCCTCGGGATATTGTGTTCAGAAGGTTCAGATGAAAGCCATCTATACGCTGTCTTAACCATCAAATCCTCTCATGCCGCAAATAGAGGGGAGGAGGGGACGTCTCCAAACATTAGCGTTTCTGTTCTCCAACAGCAACAAAGTGCTGCACCGTCAGTTCAGCTGAACATGTATACTCAGTTGCAGCATCTACTGGCAAATATGAATTGCTTCGATTGTCGCCTTTTGCAACTACATTACCCGACCAGTTGAAATTTTACGACTTCGTGGTGGAAATAACGCTGCATCGAAGTTCTTTGCAGGCACATGACCTAATAAAACGTCCTGGACCTTGTCTACAAGATCCTATGCAGAGATCCACTAATACGTAGGATTATGAACAGGCTGGGAATTGCTAAAGTCGAGGATAAGTCGCATGGTCAAGAGCTGTTAAAGTCGGCTAGCTATGTACTTGCTAGCTTTAAGACTACACAGCAGTTGCAAGTTCCCTAGATGAATCGTGAGTACCGATGGGCCAGTTTCAAGTGGTATCAAGTCATAAAATTTTTCCCGCCGTGAATACGATCTCGTGATGGAAACGTCCATTCATTTCTACCTGATGGACAACCACCGAGCCGACGACGAGCGCAAGCAGCGGTAACCAGCCGGTCCATACCCGAGAAATCTGCCGATGATAGTGAAGACGCTTTTTTGAAATAGCCCAGCAACCATCCCCATAAACTCCTGCCTCAGCGACGCGACATTTACCTGTAGCGCCAGAGGGACAGGGTGTTGTGACGCTTCCAGGTCTTGCGACGGCCGGCGGTGGTCTTGCTGAACTTGTGGCCCTTGTTGATACCACGGCTCTTCTTGCCGGTGGCGGTAAGGCCACGAGCCTCGCGGTGCTGCCAAAACAATTAGGACCACAATTACTCCTCGTGGATCCATTCTCAAACGTACCTTGTGGACGGGCTTGACGATCCAGTTGATGCGAGCGTCGCGACGGATGGCCTTGTGCTGAGGGTCGACGAGGA
The DNA here is from genome assembly GCA_022560015.1 of Diplodia mutila. Taxonomy (NCBI): domain Eukaryota; kingdom Fungi; phylum Ascomycota; class Dothideomycetes; order Botryosphaeriales; family Botryosphaeriaceae; genus Diplodia; species Diplodia mutila. Next base: position 164,302 of record JAFISB010000045.1, on the reverse strand, counting down.
TGACCTCGTAGTACTTGTAGGTCGAGTCCTGGTTGATCCAGTAGGAGTTGAGGACGCGCAGGTTGGCGCAGCGGCGACCGACGCGCTCCTCAGCGGTGGAACGGAGGGAGCGCTGGTACTTCAGCTGGTTGACACCCTGGTTGGTGGGCTTGCCTGTTCATCCAAATCCATCAGCAACACTGCTCGAAATCCCGATTGTTTCCAACTCCATCGCTCCGAAATGTTCTCTCGCTACCGGTGAATACATACCGTAAGTGGCACCCTTGGGGACGGGCCTCTTGCGGCCACCGCGGCGGACGCGGACGCGGTAGATGACATAGCCCTGCTTGGCCTTGTAGCCGAGGCGGCGAGCCTTGTCGGGGCGCGAGGGGCGCGAAGCGCGGTGGATGACGTTCAGCTGGCGGAGCTAATTGATGCACTCTCAGCAAAGTTCAACGAGTGACACCAGAATTTTCGCTCGTCCTCGCTCACGACGGGCGGGAGCGAGGCATGGCGAAGGGAGCTTTTCATACCTCCCAGCAGCGAACGCGGAGCAGGAAGCGCAGCACATCGGACTGCTTCTTCTTCTGAAGTTCCTCAACGTACTTAAGCGCACCCATCTGTTCGGTGAAGTCGTTAGCCTGGATGTTCCGAAACTGGGACCGACCGATGCAATCCTAACGAAGCCGTGTACAATTCGCATTCGCTCGATCGCATCGTGCCGCTGGGCGTCGCTACGCACCTTGGCTGTTTCCCGGCGTCGGTCGTCGGTGTGTCGTCTTCGGGGGTCGTTAAGTCGCTTTGTGAGGAAAATCGAAGTTGTGGGTTGCGCAGACGGCGCTTCGCTTATGCCGCTGACTAACGGCCGTTGGTGGCCCGAGCGCCGCCCGAGCCCAAACTCAGGCAGGTGCTCGAAGGCCTACGCTCCACATACACCGGCACGGAAACTAGATCGACAGCACTGCGGTGATATATTCTTCGCCCAGAATTCTCACGATGTCGATGTTACTGCAATTGAGTCAAGGAATTGGCTGGGAGAAGAGGTGCACTGGGAAGAAAGTCCAAAGACATCTGGACTTGAGCTTCGCCTTCTGCCATGCTCTTTGGGAACCTTGCTCGTTGAAGTCCCCAGCAACGAGTCGTACACAAATTTCCAGAGTTGAGTATGAAGAAACCGTGTCTCAACTGCGTTGGCCAGCCTGAATGTGACCAAGGATCGCAACCCAGCCGAAAGGGAGTTACAGGACGAAATACTTCGAAAAAGTGGCCGTACGTCTCATGAGTGGAAAATACAAGGGTATCCGCCGGGGGGAACCAGCCAACCAAACCCCCGTGAAAGGACTACGGGAAGGATTGTGCAAGAAAACGCCAGTAAAATGCACCTGTTGCGGACAATACAAGGATGTGGAGCTGTACGGGCTGTTTCGGCCCATCACCAATCGTAGACCCAACCAGAATTCTCCTCGAAGAACTCGTTGCACGCTTCTCGCAATGCGATGTTGGGCCGCAAATCCTCGATCTTCAACGGCTCGCGAGTCAAAGGGTCAGTTGGGCTGCGCTTCAGATGCTCGATGAGAGTCGCTCTCTCATAAGAATGACCGTTTCTCGTAATGACAGCTGCCCTTCTATTAGCACATTTGTGTACATTACTCTACCCGGCCAATACTCACGGTCGTGCATGATCTCAAACGAAATGTTGTCAATGAGGTGGTCCGGCACTTCCCGCTTGGCCATGTTGTTCGGATCTGCAATGGCAAAGATGGACCTCAGATCCTCGATCTTCTGCTGTGTGGCCCTCGCTAGGGTGGTACGCTCCTCAACCGCCTCCACTGCGCCCATCTCACCCCTGCTCGCCTTATCATTTATGATAACCTGCTCCTGGTTTGCCGAGGCCTCGATTTTATCCTCCAGCTCCGCCAGCAACGGATTCTTCCTCCTCAGCCTCTCCCGCTCCCTGCCCTCCCACTTGTTCTTCTTGCACTGCAACACCAGCGCCGATATGGTTTGCGCATCGCGTGTCGGCGTCGTCGACTTTATGCACAGATCGTAGGCGACGAGTGCGGAGGAGAGCGCTTCGTTCGGGTGGTTCAAGGCAAGTTGTGACTTCGCTACAAGGGAGCATTGCGCCGTTAGCCAACACGTCTCCGTCTGACCATGCTCCGCGGACCTCCAGCAATGCGCAGCAGCAGCCGCATTGGAGGAAACATGTGTCGGGATACCCGCCGCACATTGGCTTGATTTCGACGTGAAACCGCAGGGCCACAGCGCGTGCCGTGGCGTCAACCCAGTCATGTATACGTACTTGCGCAGCACTGCAAGGCTCCTCACAATCCGTCAATTACACACGCCTACGTACCCAGGAAAGTATACGCCTTCATATTATTCCTCATGAGCTCTATGCTCTTTAGACAGTCGTCGATAGCGTTCTCATAGTGGCCGAGCTTCATGCGGGCATTTGCACGGTTGGTGAAAATGAGCGGGTTGGACGGGTTGCGCTGGACAGCCTGAGTGTACAGAGACTCGGCGCTGACGTAGTCGCCGTTCTTGAAGTGCTGGTTGCCGCGGTCCTTGAGCTGCTCGGCGGCGTGAGCCATGGCGCTGGCTGCTGCTGCTGCTGCTGCGGTGGCCGTCAGGTCTTGCGCTGTGGCTGAAGGGAAAGAACGGGCGCGAGTGGTTGATACGTCGGCAGCGGAAAGGGAACGAGGGGAGGGACGGCGGCGCGCGGAGGGGTGTTCGGAGGGGGGTGATCCGCTCGGGTTGCTGCCGCCGCCGCCGGGGAACCTCAGCCGTTTGTATGCTCTCCGAAGCCCGCGGATGGAAGATTCTGGCATTGTTGTAAATCACCAGTTGCATTTGTCACACACCGGACCCTCCATGATAGAAGTAAAGGAAACGGTGGCTTGAACCCTGGGAGCTGCAACCCTGATTTCAGGGCCCTTTCAGCAAGCCTTCCCGGAAGCAGGCGCGCTCTCGAGGAGCGTCTCCCCGCCCGTCGGAGGCTCGGCACCTCCTTCACGTCATCCGCCTCCGCACCACCCGACCTTTCGTGCCGCTAGCTGATTACACTAGGATGACTTGATTGACTCGCAGGTACGATGTAAGGTTATTGATACTCGCTATTTCTGTCTCGTACTGTTCCCACTAGCTCAAGCTTGAGACTCTGTTTTGTTGGCTATAACCAATAACACCCAATGAGACGACGACGATTGCCGAGCCCGCAAGCACCAAAGCCGCCCAATTTGCGACAACACTAATCCAACCCTCCAAAGCGATACCGTGTTAATGCTGGAAAAGCTCTCGCTCGAACCTACCAAGGCCAGGTGGTGTCCTGTCAAGCCTTCCATCGTTCGTCTGCTCCACATACCTCCTCCTCTCTTGAATTTCCGCCATCACTTGCATCCGCTCCGCCCGTCCCGAGTTTTCTTGCTCATCCTGCCACGATGGGAGAAGCCGTGCTGAGATTGAGCGGTACCTGCGCAGTCGCTGCTGTCCGCCCACGGTGTTTCGACGCGACTCTATCGGGTCTCCACCGCCCCCACGGCCACGGGACCAGTGATGTGCTCCCGGCTGAGTGTTCCGCGCAACCTGGGCCGGGGCGTGGCTGTGGCCGGAAGTTCCTCGCCGAGAGGGACGCGAAGCTGGAAGCGAGGGCATGGAAGTTGTTCCTTGATCGGTGCCGGCTCCGCGGCGTCGACCAGTCGCCACGCTGCCGGGGTACCGATCAATGAAAGTTCCGGGCTGAAGACTTGGCGGTGAGTAATCGAAGGAAGGCAGCAGGTCAAATGAAGTGGAAAATGGAGCATTGGGGATTTCCGCAAAGGTTGGTGCATTCCGATATCGAGCGGCCCGTCTCTGGTGCGGAGAAGGTCGTTCCGGCGACTCGAACGTGGGCATCCGCAGTTCTCCTAGCCCTGGCGACTGCGATCGTGATGATGCCGCCGTAGCCGAACCAAGCCGGGCCGATGGTGCATGGGACATCTGCGATCTGGTTTCTTGTTCGAGCCGCTCAAGAGGGGACGAGTCCTGGCGGATCAGCTCCAGCATAGCGGCGCTGCTTGTGGGTGAATTATCCGCGGAAACAGCGCCGCTTGCATGCCGACTGCTCGTAGAAGGAGTACTTGCGGGGCTGAGAAGTGGACGGAGTAAGTCGGGTGTGGATGTTGTCCTGAGATGGGCGAACGTCTGCGAGATATTGCGGCTGCTGTGCTCAGATGCTTGGCTGACACTTGGTGAAGGCGACACACGTCTCGCAGGAGACAGCACCGTCAGAGTGGGCAGAGAACGATACCTCTTGTCCGATTCTGAAGAGCTGTGCGTAGATGTGGGGGAAGGAAGACGAATAGAGGGAACAGCGTCATTTGTCGCCGATTTCCCCTCCTCCAAGGTCTCCCTCATTTGCGCCATGTCAAAGGTGCCATCCATGACCGAGTCTCTGGGGTGACTCTTGACTTCCTTGGCGTGGTACCATACCGGCAGGCCTCGGTGCGTTCCGGTGGAAGTAGCTATATATCCTTGGAAGGGGGATCCACGAGTTGGACGGCCAAGGCGATCATGATTGCCTTGGGTCTCAAGGTGCAACAGTGGATCAGAAGAGCGAGATTGGTGCGAGAAGGCGCTCGGCTGCGTCGCCTTTCCCGCAGCGAAACGAGCGCTCGGATCCTGGATGCGCTGCTCAGGGACCACATCCTTTACAGAAAGGCTGAGGGTTGCGTTGTGCACTTTTTCAGAGGACACTAGCTTGGGGCCTGCGGTATCAGAAGGGCCGTCGAGCTGAAGCAGCCGGTGGCTGGAGTTAGCTGCGCCATGGTCGTGCTTTTTGGGTGAGAGCGAAGTTCGCTTGAGGACCCGCTGATCGACGCGTCCAAGAAGAACCGGCTTCCCTGCAAGCTCGGGCTCCGAAGTATACGAAATGTCATCTGCGGCGCTCGTGTGGCCTGGATGCGAAGTTGTCTGCGGATCCTTGTCATTGACTGTCGAAGACTGCTGTTCAATACCGACGGCTGACTCGAGAGAAGCACTGAATTGAGCCGCATTGCTGGCGTCTGTATGTACAATTGATTCGTCACGCGAACGCTCGGGTCCTCGACGGAGTCGCGGGTCTGTGGCTGTGGGGCCCGGCAACTGGCATATGGTCGAGCGGGTATTGGCTGCAGCTCGCCGCGATGCCAGGCGCTTCGAGGTCTCATCGACGTCCTGCGAGGTCAGGCGGATCTCGGTTGCTCGGTAGCGGAGCATCTCGACCACGGCAGAAGCTGCGCGAAGGATTGCAGACGGAGTTTGGAGCATGGAATGGGCTTATTGGAAATACGACCAGAAACTCATGGGCGGAAGGCATGTTGCACACAGCAAAGTCGGAGAAGACGAGGGTCGCGCTTCCTGACACGCCCCGTCGCTCGAGATGCAGGTCAAGAGCAATGGCGCAACGGAGGCAAGAACGGTACCACCGCAAGGCTGCTGCATTATTCCACGGCGGCAGCTAGACAGAGATAGCGGCTCTGGCTTCCCGCAAACGAACCCTGGGAGTCGCTCCCTGCCTCTTCCTTCCCGAGAAAACGTCCGGCTCCGCGGAAGATGCCGACCGGCACCCTTTGCGTCGCCAATAACGACGGCAGGCACCTGTTTCGTAGGGAATGGAGCCGGGTGCAAGAGCCCAATCGACGGGCTGTTGGCGCGTCTCGGCCCATGTCGAAATGGAGCACACCCGATGGAGTGTGTGGGGAGGCAGGCGCTATATCAAATACTGGCCTGCGCCCACGCGATTCGCCAGGGCTGCATGGTGTTGTGCGTGCAGAGACGCGTGAACAAGGTGGCATGATGGGCGCAGGACGGCACAGCAGGCCGAGGAATGTGCGTGCCTTGTCCTGCGCACGCGAGAATCGCCAGCGTGAGCAGCCTATGGGAACCCAGCGCGGCGGTATCTGGGTCTACAGTGCCGCGGTGCAGTGGCGTGTCCGGACGATAGAGGCCTTGGCCGGCAGAGGGCGCACTTCTGAGCGCGACGGCAGCGACAGCACTGCACCTGCGACGGCGAGAGGAGGCGTGGACGGTGGGCGGCAGGCCGTTAGTTGGTGCAGCCGGCTGGCTCGCCAATAGCGGCGGAAGGTAACGGCGCACAGCAGGCCGTCCCTAGGGCGCGGCGTGGAAAAGGGCGGACGAGCAGCAGCGCGTAGGGACGGTAGCGGGACTTGGGCAGGCGGAGCGGAGGGCCCAACAGGCGCACGCACGCGCATACGTAGGCTGGCAGTCAGTCAGGGGGGCTGAGGCCTCCCAAACGACGAGCGGACCTCGCACGTAAGATCGCTCTGGGCACGCCAAGCTTGGCTGCGACAACCTACACCCAGAGCCAGGCACACCGGCTCCAGTCCACATCTCTCTCCGCTGGTCGCGCCCAGCTCCAACGGCCCGCCTGCTCCCCCCGAGCAGCACCCGCGCCTGGATGTCGCCGCCGTACGAGACGTAGCCACCACTGAGCCCAGACACCCACCCTGTCCCGCGCCCGCGACCAGCGCCGTCACCTCCCAGCCCCGGCTGCCCGCAGTCCTCATTGTCCCCATTTCCGCCCTCCAGCCCCGAGCGGCGACAGCCGACGGCCACCATGAGCGGCGACATCAGCCTGTCCCAGTCGCTGGGCGGCCTGCGCATCGCCAACCCGGACGATGACAGTACCCCTTCTCCGCCGCCCGCCCCGGCCCACGGCGAAGCCTCTCCCGCGCCGGCAGACCCGCTGCCCTCCTCCTCCTCCGCCTCGTCCGCCCACACCGTCACCGCCCCCGACGAGCCCCACGAGCCCTCGCACCTCCTCCAGCCCGTCCCGACCGAGTCTTCGACCTCCACCCTCGACTTCAACCCGGGCGCCTTCTCGACCAGTCAGACATCGCTCCCCCTCCCCAAGAGCGCCACGCCTCCCATCCCCGACGACCACTCGCAATCCTCCACCCGCCTGAACCACCGCCAGTCCATGCAGAACATGCCAATCGCTCAGCAGCCACAATCACAACCGTCGCCCCAGACGCAGTACTCCAGCTCCGGCCCGCCGAACCTCTCCCAGCCGGCCCGCAACTATCCCCCGCCCGGCGCGTCGTCACGGCCCACGTCGACCCTCTACAGCCATCCCAATGCCTCCGCAAGCTCGGGTGTGTCCATGCAGGGCTCGTACCGCTACAACGATGTTGGCTTGATACAACCTTCCGTACCGGGCATCAGCAGAAGTAGCTCAAGAGCGGCAGCAGCCGCAATGCAGGCAGCAGGACTTCCCACAAGAGAACCCAGTAGGTCCTACCGGCCACCACACCAGCCAATGGCCGGGAACGGGCCTCTTCCTCCACGCCGGGCCTCAAGAAGAAGCCCCATGGGACCCGGCCCGCACGGTGCTGCATACGGCCCCGAAGCGTCCATACCGCACAGCAGTGAAGAGTGGAAGGAAAAGGGCGCGGCAGTTGGTGTGCGGCAAGAAATGGACCCCAACGGAAAGCCTGTCTCAAGGGTGGTCAAGAAGGGAGTCTCCGATTTCTCATTTGGACGGACACTAGGAGAAGGTTCATACAGCACGGTGTTGGCCGCAACAGATCGACAGACACTTCGGGAGTACGCTATCAAGGTTCTGGACAAGCGGCATATCATCAAGGAGAAGAAGGTCAAATATGTCAATATCGAAAAGGACACGCTTAACCGGCTGACTGAGCATCCCGGCGTCGTCCGGCTCTATTACACGTTTCAGGACGAGAGGTCTTTATACTTTGTGCTGGATCTGGCCACTGGAGGCGAACTCTTGGGATTCCTGAAGAAGATGGGCACGTTCGACGAAGAGTGTGCAAGGTATTACGGTGCACAGATTCTGGACGCGATCGACTACATGCATTCACGCGGCATCATACACAGAGATCTCAAACCTGAGAACGTTCTCCTGGACGACCAGATGCACGTCAAGATCACCGATTTCGGTACCGCTAAGATTCTGAATCCCAAGCGCTCACCGAACGCCGAGGGGCCCCTCGGAGATCCTCTTGATGGGTCGGAAAGTGATCGGGCTGAATCCTTCGTCGGTACGGCGGAATACGTCAGCCCCGAGCTGTTGACGGACAAGAACGCTTGCAAAGCCAGTGATCTGTGGGCATTTGGCTGTATAATATATCAGCTCCTCTCGGGACGACCGCCGTTCAAGGCCGGCAACGAGTATCAAACGTTCCAGAAGATCGTTAACCTTGAATACTCGTTTCCAGACCACTTTCCAGAGGCAGCTCGTGATCTTGTTGAGAGACTACTCGTCCTGGATCCAGCCAAGCGACTGCCGATCGAGCACATCAAAACCCATCAATTCTTTGACGGCATTCAGTGGGGACGGGGGTTGTGGAAGCAAAAGGCGCCCAGACTAAAGCCGTACCAGCCTCCACCTCCTGGACCCATCAAGCTCAATGGGCATGCCAGCTCCCTTCCCCCGCACATGGCGGTTCTCGGGCCCCCTCGACCAGGCCCCTCGGCAAGCAATCCACCACCACCAAGACCTTCTGCCCGCGTCATCACAGAACTCCCACCTCCAAGCCAGCTTGACATCGACTGGTCGCCTGTATTAACCCGGAACAACGAACGAATATTGAAGCTTGGCAATCTCATGGTCACCTCGGCACCAGCGCCACACAGTCCGCACGGGGAATCCTCAGAAGCGCCGAAGAAATTCTCGCGATTCTTTGGTGGAAACACTACCAAGAAGCGCCAACGGCTCGTCATGATCACATCAGCTGCCAGGCTTATTCTTGCTGCTGCTGGCGGTGAAGAGAAGAAGGCGAAGATGGACTTGTCACTCTTGGGTGAAGGTACCGGCTGGAGGAGCTATAAGGATTCGAAAGGCATCACTGCCTGGTGTATCGACACGGTAAGCGTATCGAGCCTTTCTGTTTTCTGACAAAAGTCGAGGACTGACACACGTGCAGAAGGACAAGCACCTTATCTTTGAGGATCCCAAGGCGACCCTCAGTGATCCCGAAGGAAGCAAGTACACGGCGCAGGAATGGCTCGATGCTTTGGAACAAGCGAAAGACTTTGCGAATTCTCAGAGTATGGCAAGTTCCTATTCTGGTGACTCGGCATTCAACGAACTGAGCTCAACAATTTCAAGCCCAGCAAGCACTCTAGGTGGCGATACTGCGCTTGATGGAGTAAATATTCCGACGTCTAGGCATCTCCGCAAGGGCGATCATGATGACAGCGGCTCGATCAAAGGCAGAAAGAGATTTAGCAAGCGACACTCGAAGAATGGCTTGGCGGCCGTCTTTTGAATGAAGCGAAGCGTAGCGCACCGGGAGCAAGCAGAACTATTCGTTGATTCGTTGCCCGTCAGACTTGCATCCTTCGCTCTCTCTTGGCCAGCGACCCCGACTGTTCTTCCGGGACCATACCTCTAATCAGTACTCCTCTGTGACACGGACCATCATATCACACACACACACACACACACACACACACACACACACACACACACACACATACACCGCACCCTTCTTCTCCAGGCATTGCAACAGTTGGGGTCGGCTTACACATTGGTTCCCCCCAATTTTGTTGTTCTCATGACATACCACCAACGCAGCGATGTTTTGACTCCCACACATCACCGTATCACACCATTGGTTGTTATTCCCTATGTCAATCCATTTACACTTCTTGTTCTCCAAATCGCATCAATCATCCACTAAGCAGCGCACGGCGTTTGAGGCGTTGGAAATAAGTCACCTGCTCTTCCCCTTTCTTTTGTGTTCATTATGGGCGCTTCTCCCATGTTCTTTTTTTTTCCCCCGCTTATCCCAAAGATGTTTTTCTCTCTTCAGGGAAATGTTTCCTTGTCAATTGTTTTCCTTGAAAATCGTTCTTGGGTTGCACGGCAATGGGAACTGGTCTGTCTCTTTCGTCATTTTCCTTTTTTCCCCCCCTTTTTACTCGCTCTCTCACTCTCATCCTTTCCCGGGCAACTTGAACAAGGAAGAAAGCGTTGATAGCGAATGGTGAACCCGTTGGTAGTTTGAGCAGTTAGTTGCAAAGTACAGGGAAGGCAAAAACCAAAAGAAGCGAGCGAGCAAAGCGTTGTTGCTGTTGTATCCTTGATCTTATTTCCGATCCCGGTCTTCTTCTGCTTCCGTTTCTTGGCTTGTCTACGCTGTTGTGTGAAAGATGCTTTTTCAAGGCGAGGCTGATGTGAGATTTCCCTTACGGTCTTCTCTTGTTACATTCCAGTGGCGAAGAGAATATAGTATGAGACGGGCTGTGAGATTTCTCATTTGTTTCTCCTTGCGTTTTATTTCTTCCCATTTCGTTTCCTTTTCTCTACGGTTTACTAAAGGGGGAAAACGGAACTAACTGTAGATGATTCTTGTGATTTTTTATTGGGATCTCTCCTAACTCTTCTCTTCTTCTCTTTATAAGTACTCAGCCCGGATTATAAAACTTTATTACTTCTTATCCTTGACTATCTCCCCCCGCAGAGACGAAACATTCATTTGGATGGACTAAGAGAGACTTCCCGCAGACGATGTCCACCTACGAACCGTGCGTTATTCCTGCCCCCCTCCTTTCGCTTTGCAACTCGGTGCATTATCATAACCACGTCAGATAAGCCCTCCTTTAGAGGCCCCTTGGTGATTAGGTTTTGGCCTTTGGAAGACGTACGCGTCGCCGACAGGCTAGAGCAGACAGTTGGTCAGATCCGACTGCTTACAACGGTCTGAACACATGTCATGTACCGGTTCTGACAACTCGATGCTTTCTTTCTTAGTAGTAGTTATCCACACCCGGTGGCCAGATCTGGGAGGGGGCGTGTGACTGCCGTAATGTGCTGTTGTGATCTGTGTTTGGTCCTCAGATCCGCGTAGGAGGGTCCCCGGCGGCGGAGCAGTGTCTTTTTGCCGCCAAAATCCGACGTAACACGTACCAGAGTCACCCCACAAGGGCTTGAAGAAGGCCGAAACGAACTGCAGTCAACGGGGAAAGCTCAAAGGTAGCTGAAGGACCAATCCGGACATGTCCGCATTATCAACGGGAAAAATGCGCCCGGAGTAACACTTTAACTCGGAAAGGCCGCCGATGCGCAGAAGATGTTTTGAGCGAAGGCTTGAAGCACGTATCATATTGTGAATTGAGCCCGACACAGGCACGTTGCATGTCTATATAGGTAGCTCAGGCAGCAATCATGTATCACTTGAAGTCATGACTAGCTGAGGCGGGAACAATTGTGATTGTCTGGAACGGTGTCTATGGCAGAGAAGCAAGCCGAATGGAGAAGCTGACATTATCGCCGTTATCATCGTGGTGAAGAAAAGGCCGAAGGAAGTCGTCGGTATGATGCAGTCAAAGAAAGAAAAAAGCAAAGTCGAAAGAGGAAAGTGGTCGTCGCGGTCGTCATTGTTGGGGCCGAAAACGCCGACGCTGCCGAGAGCGAGGAAGATGTTGCTAGTGCTGTCGCTGAGGCTGCTGCTGAACAGGACCGACGACCTAACTCTCACGTTTCCTGCTCAAGGGCTGCAAGCTCATCTGTAGGCTAGTGTAGGAGGCCATTATCACACATCTCGCTTTTGGGGAAGAAGGATGCTTAGTCCCTCGACTTACCTGCCAGACTCGGATTCGAGTTCTCCCTCTCCCACCTGACCTGGTCCGCAACCAGTTGCCGCATCTCATGATGACGGCGGAAGTACTGGCCCGTGATGTCCGGGTCGGCGCCGCATGCCATCCTCGCCCATATGTCGGCAACGTCGTGACCGTCGACGTAGGACCGGCTCTTCAGCCAGCGCAGCGTCACGGCCACGCCCTGCTCGTGCAGGCGCCCCACGAGATACTTCATCCGGACGAGGATGGGCTCGTGCGCGTCGTCGTCGGCGGCATCCTGGTTCTCCCTCCAGCGTCTGATTAGGTTGAGCATCATGCACGAGTCTGACAGCACGTAGACGGTGTCGATGCCGTCCGGGCGCCACAGGAGGGCGTTGTCCAGCCCCATTTTGATGCCGCGCAGCTCCGCCTCGTCGCTTGCACCCTGCTCGATGCGCCAGGCGCCGACAACGCGGCTGTCCTGGTCGTGGACCCAGTGCTCCGCCACGGGTGCGGCAGGATCCTTCCAGACGGCCGCAAACCCGATGATGTCGGCGTGGCTCGAGCCGTCAACGTAGAGGGTCAGGACTGAGGCCGGCTGCTCGGTCAGTGCGAAGTCGATGGATGCCTCATTGTCCGTTCTCCCGGAGTCCGCCCGCAAGTCGATGTGCACCTTGAGGTGCATGTCTTGAGCTTGGTAGGAAGGCACTGGATCGTAGTCACTGCTGTCTCACTCTCTGTGAGTAGGTTTTAGGTACTTACTTTTGACACGATCTGGTCTTGTAGACTTAGGTGAGCGATCGGGTTGGTGTGCCGTCGACGTGGGGGTGATGGTAGTTTCGGGAGCCGTGTCGGTGGCGAAGAAAGAGGTGTAGAAGAAAGGGTAAGGTCGAGGATACAGAAGATATTTAAGGACAGCCCGGAGGTAGTCCGGTATTTCAGGCACGGGGAACCTGGGAATAGAGTAGGAAGGCGCGATATTTGGAATTGTGTGAAAGTGAAGCGAAGCGAAGTGAGGTGAAGTCCGAGTCTTAGCATTAAGAGCGAGGCGAGCGATGCCCCTAAAAGAATTACGCCAATCATGCACCTAAACCTAATCGTCATGAAAAAGAAGCAAAGATCCATCCGCGGATACGCTGCTCTACACTAACCGCTCGGTCATCTCTTCGTCAATCTGCCTTAGCACATCGTCCATGCTCTCCACCTGGTCCTTCTCGGCGCCCTTGATCTCATCCCACACCTCGCCGACGAAGTCCAGCAAATCATCTTCTTTCCCCGCCTCTCCTCCGTCGGCCGGCTTCTCACCTTCCTTCTCCCCCTTTACCAGATCCCCATCAGCGTCCACGACTTCCGGTTCCGGCCCCGGCTGCACGAACTTGCCCAGTCCACCATCGCTGCCGTCCCCGCCGCCGGCAGGTCCTTCGAACGCACCACCGCCGATCCTGTCCATCACCGCGGGCGGGATCACGTCCCCCTCATCCTCTTCATCATCGCCCACGATCTCCACCAGCTCCGCCTCGCCTGCTGCGTTGCCAGCCTCGCCCAGCCACACGCCCTTCCCATCACCGAACACCTCCTCTTCGAACCCTGCGCACACATCGCCCCACGCAAGCCACTCGCCCGTCTCGGTCCATATGCCGCCGCGCCCGCCGCGCTGGTCGCTGCGCCACCACCGCTCATGCGCCGCCTCGTCGCCCGAGTCGTCGGCCTCGTCCTCGTACGCCTTGACCGTGCTTTGCCGCATGTACCGTCGCAGAAGTGCCCGGGAGTTCGGCTGAAACCACAAACTTGACCACAACTGGTCGCGCGGATCGCGGAACTGTAGCGAGTCGCCCGAGTCGCCTGAATCTGTCGTCTCGCTGCTGTTGTCGGTGGTCGCCCGTGCGAAGCGTGCACCACCACTGGAGATAGAGGCAAACGATGGGAAATATAGAGTCGCGGGCACGGAGCGCGCCCGCATGTTGTGGGCGAGCGAGAGCTTACTCCAAGGAGCGCCTTTGGCTGGGGGTAGGGCGTCTAGGTCGGGCGTTATGGTCAGGCCGGTGTTTATGTTCGCAGGAATCGCGGCGGAGCTGGCATCCTTCTCAGGGAGAGTGTACGGGGAGGGTTGATTAAGGAGGGCATCCGGTAGGGGGATGGGATCCTTCTGACTCGGATTCGAGGAGTAGTAGGTGCGTAAGCCGGTTTTCGGGTTGACCGTCGCATAGGCGGAATCGTAGCTATCACGCGGCTGGGAGTCGGACTTGATGAAGTCAATGTCCCCGTTGAACGAGTGGGGCGGCGACATGGATTGGAAGAGCGTGCTGTTGTAGTCGAGGCCCATGGAGTATTCGTAGCTCTTGCCTGGAGTGATGGTGATGTTGGTCCTGCGAAGCGGCTTCTCGCTCGGGTTGAGGCCATACCACCACTCCCGCATCCGACCTGTCATGCCCAGGTTGTAGCGGCGGATCAGCTCACGTGCCTGCTCTTGCTCGCTGTAGAGCGTCTGAAGCGTGTGCTGAAGGTCCAAATGTCCGTAAGGTGTGGCGGATTTGTGCATCAACGCCTTGAAAATGGCACGAAGATCCTTGGCTGGCCCGATGACAGTTCCGGAATTAACAAACTTGGGATTGTATGCAGAAGCTTCTTCCGAGGCATTGGCGTATGGGCTCTGGTCCCAAAAGAACGGCGACTCCGGAACAGCAGAGCAAGCGACATCTCCATGCAACACCGGCCAACAATGCTCATCCGCAGCCCAAAGTACTGTCTGCCGGAACATTGGCCGCATCTTTTGGTTTCCACTCAATGGCTTGACAGTGCCGTACTTCCTTCTGAGCTTGTCGTTGACATCTTCGAGGACGGCCTGGTACTGCTGCACCAACACCGATGCGGGAAGCTGGAACCAGGAACGGTAGCCATCGACAATCAGAACCAGGTCCTCATCCTTGATGGCCTCGGTATGCTGCAGGTGGTCGTGGACGACCTCGATAATGGTGCTTTCCTCGCCCCGGGAGTAGCCAAGAATCGTGGGGGGCGGATACTCCAACAGCATAGTACTCAGGACGGTCCGGCAGAAATTCGAGTCCCCGTCTGTGGCGGGAATGAGGAGATGGAAGGTAGGGCCAACCTTGGTCTTCAACGGCGCCGGTGCCGACGACGTTGAAGTAGGCAGCGCACCATCCCCGGCATTTTGGTTAGTTGAAGCCGCATCTTGCGCCGTGTCGGGCACAGCGCCGGGATTTGAATGCCTCCAAGACTCAGGTTTCTCGGAATAAGTGTGTGTTTCTTCGCTGTTCTGTAGCCTCAATTAGCATGGACCAAGCATTGACCATGACATCATAGAGCGGCAGGAGAAGGTAACAGTGAGGATTGCGAATGGGTCGGTCAGAGGAGAGGCCTACCCCGGCAGCGTAATCGAAAAGTAAATAAATGGAAAGCACAGCCATGAAGAGGCCAAGGACGAGGGTCCTTCCCCTCCGGCCCTTCAGCACCAGTAGCAGGCGCTGGACAAGCGGGACCTGCTGCCTCTCGTTGAACAGCATGGCGACAGCGGATGAAGATACTGGGATGGAATGGGGACAGCTGGCCTAGGCCATGGGCGGGAATGACAGCGGCGGAAAAGGCGGCGAGGTCAGATGGAAGGAGGGAGCAGGTGGACGGGTGACGGCAGCCGGGAAAAGAAGGAGACAAGTACAGAGCGATTGACGGACAGTGGAGCCTTTGTTTCGTTGCGGGCAGGAGCGAATTGGGATGCTCACCGGAATCTATCCCTTACGTGCTGAAACAGGTAACAGAGCAGACGAGCAAAGGAGCGAGGCAAGGCGAAGGCGAAGAAAAAGAGTCAGGAGAGCAGCGGTTGAGCAAGCTGACAGCCCTCTTACTCTGCAGCGTCTCGCCCAGGCCTGGAAGCGGACCGCATTGCGCGTCGACGACAGGCCTCCCCTCGGCCGGTCGCACGCCACCCCTGCCGCACATCGCCCATCAAGCCACTGAGAGCTGCGCGAACGCGCCACGCGCCCGGCTGATCCTGCTCTCTTGCCCAGCCGCTGCCGTGTGGGGGAGGAACTGCCGCCACTGAAATCTAGGGACCGCCGTTGTCTGGCACACAACGCGTTTGATGCGCCTCTTTATCGCCCGCCCAAGCCTGTCGCCGCCGCCGTCCAGCCTCATCATGCACCGCCCAGCCAACCACCAGCCTCGTCCCCCCAGCCCTCGCCGGGCGCGCATCGACGTCGGTGCCGAGCGTCAGGAGATGAGGCCTACGTCGGCCCTGACGACTCGCTTGCGTGTGGCTGGTGGGCCTTGTAATGCGGCCCCGATATTTGTAGCTAAAACCCCACAGTGCCCAATCGAACTAGCCTCCCGCTGTTATCGTCTCTATTGTTTTTCGTCTATGCACTCGCTTCTGCTACCTTTATTGCTAGACAGAGAACGCCCCCGCAAAGACCCCAACCCAAGCCAGCCCTGCCGGCTGCTGCTCCGAGATAGGCTGTTGCTTCCGAGTCAAATGTCGAGAACAGGGCCAAGTCTCCCATGCATCCCCCTGCCCGACCCATGCCCGCCTTCACCCGCGCGCTTTCTTTTTTGCTCTTGGGTGGCCGCCAAATCTTCGATGCTGCTGCTGACCGCAACAGCCGTGACCCTACCCAACCCCTTCCCTTCCAAATAGATGCAACGCATCGGACCGTGAGGGGAGACGAGCAAAGAAGCAACAATAGAAAGAAAAGAGCAAAAAAGGGGGTATTCAAGGCTGAGAGAACCAGAACAACCACTGAAGACTCCTGCCTCAAAGTCGCGCCCGGTTCACACAAGAAAAAAAAGGCCGTCATCCATCGTCGTCTGAGATTTTTTCCTTTTCGTGACAATCAAGTCGTGGGTAGTCGTTGCGTCGTAGGCTCAAACGAGCTGCTGCCCAATATCGCTGCAGCCACTCCCTGCCAATCCCCGCAACTTTCGTCGTGCTTTCAAGCCGGAAGGCCACCCTTCAGCACTCTAGCCCTCATTCCCTCAAACCACTCCATTGCGACTCTGTGATCCTCCCATCCAACCTTCCAGTGCTCCCGCACTCTCTCGTCTTCCTTGATGCCGCGCATGTAGCTGCTAAAGCCTCCGGTCGTTGTCAAATCGCCCATGGCGCCCAGCCAGTTTACCGGCGCACCCATCGCATCCGCCTCATGCTGGCGCGCAGCAAAATGCTGAAGCATATACGAGTCAAACTGTTGGAATGCCTTCACGTAAGCCGCCATCTTGGGCAGTTGCTCCCTCCAGACACTCATCGTCAGTTGCTTTGGCGGCTTTGGAGCCTTGGGCAGAAGCGGAAGCGGAAGCGCAGCCGGCTCTGCTGGCCGTGTTGGGTGCGATGCAGCCGGACGAGACTCGAACGGAAGGTTCTGCGAAAGGTCATTCAGGTTCTTCAGTCCATCTTGCGACGTTGACGTGAATGGCGCAACGTTTGCGAACTCCTTGAACCGAAGCAAATCGTCTGCCTCCTGTGGTGTGGCTTGAGTATTGGCTTGCGCCTGCTCCCTTTGAGCAGCACGAGCCTGAGAGATCGGCGTGGGTACTATCTTCGGGCGCTGGGCTCCGTTAGTTTGAGGTGCAGGTGGCACCGGGTCGATATCCATCGCGCTACTATCCGTTGCGGCCGCATCGTTGGTGCTTTCGGCACCCTCGCTACTCTCATCAGCATCGGCTACACTAGCTGGCTTTGGCTTGACATTAGTTCCAGCGGGGCGTGTCCTGGATTGCTTCCTGCCTCGCATCGGTGCCGGTCCCTTGACCGGAGATGCTGCTTTGGGCGGTTCCGTAGGTAACACGAAGCTCGGATCTTTGAATGTCTTTGCCCATTCGTTTGGCGAAAACCTGACAGGTCCAGGCTCCCCGCCCGGAGTCTGAGCTGTAAGTGGAGGCGTGGGCTGAGGCATCTGGGTTCCCATCGTGGATGATAGATTCTGCATACTATTCGCTCTCGAGCTCGGCGGTCTCGTGGGTGACTTCTTCGCGCGGTTCCCGGTGGCAGGGATCGGATTGGTGAAATAGTCTGGCTTGCCCTCGAACTTCCCATGCCAATCCTTCGGGGAAAACTTCGTGTTGATGTTTTCCGTGCTGTTGCCTTGGAACTGCTCACCGTCCGTCTGGGCGAAGGTGTCCGTATCGATGGGAAAGCTAAAGCTGATGTCTTCGTTAGCATGTTTCGAGCTGCGGCATCGCTGAGAAGGGTGAAAAGGAGGGCCACTGTTCGGGGCGCTGCGCTTTCTGATATTTCCCGCAAACTTTGCGGGAATCTTCTGAGAAGGGTGTCGTGGCGGCAACGTAGACGGCACCGCCCAGTAGGGCCAATGGCTGGGCCTTATTCTGATGTTGGGAGTGACGGGGACGCTCCTTTTGTATGGGTTGTCAGGGAAGAAATGGTCGTACATTGATGACTTGCTCTTCTGGCCCATGCCACCATTGATATCACCAGCGTTGAAGCCATTGTTCTGGGCAGACTGGCTGTTGGCGCCGACACTTCCTGTCCTGTTCTGTCTGGATGCCTTCGGAGTAGGCTTCGGCGGTTCGTCGTCTTCACTGGAGCTGTACATAGCGAAGGGGCGGGTGGCATTTCCCTTCCGCCGCGGAGGACTGGCACTGTGGTGACGTGCAGCAGATGCTCCGCTTACACCAGCGTGGGCTGAGCCGGGGTCCCTCTGAGGAGAACTTCGCTGGCTGGCAGAGCGTCGCACAGGATCAATAAACGTCCTCTCTCCGCTGGATGAGTTATAGGGAGTCCTTGTTCGCATCCCCTCAGGGTAAGTCGACTCCTGCTGGAACTGTTCTTTGAATTGCTTCAACGGATCCACCGATGGTTGCGGGGGGTGCGCTGCTGGAGGATCCCGAGGCGGCGGCGGCGGCGGTGGGACAGGTCTGCCATAGTTGGAAGTCGTGAAGTACGACGAGGTGCTCGCGGCCGGAGGCTCGTCCGCACCGGGCGTCGTAGGGTCGAAACCACCCCTCTTGGGTACCCTGGTGCTCTGGCTACGGCCTACGCCAGGCTTATTGGCCTCCTGTGTTTGTTCCCACGCGGACTTGGCTCGCTGGTGTGACGACTCGGCCTGAGAGGTATGCGTACCCGCCTTCGGTTTCATGTTCTGCCACGCGGTGAATACATTCGCCTTCTGGTGATCAGCGTCCTTTCTCTGCGTCGGCGGTGGCTTCGGGAAACTAGAGAAGCGGCTGGCGCCGCTCGAGGCCGACGCGTTGGCGTAGGCAGACCCTGCATGTTGCTGGCTGGTGGCTCCAGGCCGTTGCGGACCTGTGCGGCGGGGCGGCGGGGGATAGTGGGAGTGAGCTTGGTAGGGATTGCCGCGTGGAGCAGGTTGTCTCTGCGTGTAGACGCCGGGTCCGCCGCCTCTCTTCCTGCGCTCGAGGTCGTAGCGCGTGCGCTCGGCAGGATCACCGAGAATTTCATGTGCGGCCTGGATGGCCTGGAATCTGGGCACGCATTCTGACTCCCTGCCTGGATTCCGGTCGGGGTGCCACTTGAGGGCAAGCTTGCGGAACTGCTTGCGGATCTCTTCTGCGTCGGCGTCAGGCGCGACCTCGAGGTCGGCGTAGTAGTTGCGCTTCGGGTCGGCCTTCACCATGGCGGCGCGGGTGCTGGGCGCTCGTGCTTACCCAGCGGTGGGCGTCGTGGAGGTCGGAAGGTTGTGTGGAACGGGGCTGACCAGGGCGCGTTTGGGCAGCAGGTGTGCGGTTGAGCGAACCGTTGCTAGGAAAAAAGCAGGGCCGGCAGCATGGCGCGGCGACGGTGAAAAGCTCGAGGCGGCGACGTGGAGCGGCGAGTTTGGGAGCGAAGGAGCAAAACGGGCGGGCGGTGCAGCTGGCGGATGACGGAGGCAGGTGTTCGTGATCTGCCGGTGCTTGCGCAGGTGCGGGTGGCTTTGAATGGGAGTTGGGCTGGTGTAAACACGATTGGTTGCCGCGTTGCGAGGGCAGGCTCCACGCGCAATAGGGCTAGCCGGCGCGCGGGCACTTGTAGCCTCGAGAACAGCGATCATGCAGCAAAAAGCCTGCCCGCCTGCGCTGTTCGTTCTTGCGTTTTCGCTCTCAGCGTATCAACGCGTCGCGATGGCAGCCATGACGTATCCACTGCCATTTCCTCCAGCGGCACCGCCACACCCCGGCATGAAACACCCCCATCACCCTTGCAACAATCATCACTACACAGTATAGCGCGATGGCCACCGCCGCATGAACCGTGAACTAGCAAAAGGAGCGATCACCCCCACGTGCCCTCGCGGACCCTGCCCATCTTCCTGCCATGTCCCTGAGCTTCCCGCCGCAATAGCCCACGTGCTCTACTCCAGCAGCTCCGGCGGTAGGCTTCTGCTCAATCTAAGCACTCCCCGCGACGCCTCGCACAGTGACTGCGTCACGTTGAACCGTTCCCTCTCCTCCTGCTTTTCCCGGCCAGCTCTGAAGAACACATCCGCCTTTCCCCCCTCCTTGGCGGCTAATTCCTGCGCATCCTTCTCGACTCTGCCTGTACCGCCGATGTCTCTGTCTTCGCGACCGTCATCATCAGAGCCCTGCAAGACCTTGACCACATCTTCCTGCGCCTTTCTGTATCCGATATCTAGTAGGCCGCGCAGCTTCTCGACGTCTTTAGGCCAGCCGTCGCCAAGCCGACCACCAGCATTTTCGAGCCTGTCGCTCCCGGCGTCGACCGCCTTGACCGCTTCCTCATAGGACGCAAGGAGTTGTTTCGAGACTTGCAAGATCCGCGTGCCGGACGCCGCCACTGGGCAAGCGGCCGCTGCAGGCGACGTTGCCGCTGCTCCCGGTGCCTTGCCGGCTGCCAGCTGGGTTGTGTTGCCTGGTGCAGAAGCAACAGCAATGCGCGGACGGAGAGCGTCAGCGATGGGGGCACGCATTTGGCGGCGAAAAGCGGCGTCTGCATCGGTTCTACGGAGTATCAGCAATGAGCTCACTAGGATTCTCTGAAGACTGAAGAGCGGCGCGGCATGCTCACACATCTTGCTGTCTCTTCTGGACAATACTTAGTAGCTCGCGCTTGTCTGTGTCAAGGTTGTTCTTGAACTGCGTGAAGAACGAGTCTTCAGCCGAGGAGGCATCGGTTGCCTTTGCTGCACGACGGAATGTTCTACTCGGAGAACGCAAGTGTCAGTTTGACTTGGCTTCGCGTTTCTCTGGTCTTGCGACATGTAGTCTTCAACTCACTGGCTCTCTGTGACGCGAGCATCCTCCTTGGGACCTGCGACGAACTCGCCGCTGTCCTTACGAGAGCGGGGACCTCTGTCAGCTGTGGTTAGAGGCGCGTTAGCGAGAAGTTGAAAGGTGGCAAATGCTGGAACTTTCACCTTGAGGCCTTTTCTTGGTGCTGGGCTGCATGCCGCAAGATAGGGGCGGTAAATGGGAACGTCAACGGCGGTGAAGGTGCGAGTCAGGCGATTATTGCAGGCCCTATCTCACCTGTGGAGATGAGTGCGTGAGGGAGACTAGCGTGGCGTTGGAAAGCGCTGGGGCAGGCGTGGACCACCGTGTGACTTCCTAACTCGGCTAAGAGACCAACATTGGCAAACGCACCTCGCTCCCTCCCAGGCGGAGCCGAGATCCACGAACCCTGAATGTTCCAGGTCCCTGCTGAGTAAATCTATACGTGCCGTCGCTCGAATGCTGCTCACCTTCTGCAAGACAGAACCACATAGTATTTCATCTCGAAGAATCAGCTTTACACTAGTAGCAGCCAATCCCATTCTTATCTCTTTGACCAAAACTCCATAACCACCATCTTCACACAAAACCAACGCAATTATAAGAGGCCAAGGACGCGCGAATGTCAATTAGCCAGCTAAGCTACAAGTGAGGTAGGAGAGATAGCGATTCGCAGGTGCTCTTTCTTCCGTACAGACCTTTCAGTGGCCGGTGGCTCCTAGTGAAAGACTGAAAAGGGAAATAAAACAACAACTGTTTCCCAGCCCCTGCGTGCCAGCGTCAGAAGAAAGCAAACATGTTCACTTTTTCGTTTTTCCCAGGGATTTCCGATCGTCCATAATCATCAGCAGTGCGACCGAAGGGAAAGAGAATAGTACTATCTCCCCGAGCGTACAAGTCAAAAATGGAATTCTGAATGATGCAAAACATAGCACTAGAGAAATAGGAAAAGATTAAATCACTTTTCCTGCCGAAGGAAATATCTTAAGAACCCATTCTTTGACGGAGAAGCCAGAAAACACCCGCCGTGGACTGAGCCATCCGTCATCCAATCACCGTACTCATTTCCTGTCTTCATATTGACCCTGTCATGTTCCGACTTGCAGTAGAGTGATAAGTTGAAATGTGTACCGACGAAAAAAATATGCAAACTGAAATAGAAATTGGACCGTAAAGAGCGCAAGAAGAATAATGAAACTGGAAAGACTAATGAGCATGCCACAAACTTGAAGCCGATAACTACCTAGGTGGTAATAACCTGCAGCAACGCCTTCGCCGATTGCAAGGTTTAGTGCTGAAATTGGGGGGGAGGGGTTTTTTTTTTGCTTTCGTTTTTTCAAAAAAGAATCAAGCCTTCAACATGCATTGAGTCGTGGTCGTGTCTTAGTCGTGTAGTTCTTTGGCTCTCTTATTTCTCACGTCACTTTCAAAGGTTCTCCGGCCGTCAATTCTGTGTGCTCCAAAATCAGGTCTGTTCTGTTGTCATGAGCGGCTGCGCTCTATGACCTTCGATCCATTAGGAACCGGCACGTTGATTGAGCGAAAGGCTCTGCCCGAGCATGCGGCCGATTTCCTGCTCATCATTTTGAGAGTGCTCGCCTCCTCGAGAGCCGCCAACGTCCTGGCCAGGGAACGGGGAGTAGTTCCCGGGGTAGCCGCCTCCAGGTCCACCACCATATCCATATTGATATGGTATGAAACGATTCATAGGAGGATTCGGCACCCAAGTCGGCGCGTAAGCCGGTGCGACAGGGTTAAATCCTCCAAAGGCCGGAGATGGGGCGTAGTGGTAAACCGGGCGTCCTTGAGGTTCTTGGTACTCTTGTTGAGCATCAGTCGAGTTCACTTCCAGGCCACCAGGAGTACGAGGTGCTGGATTAACGTTAGCGATTAGTGTTAAATTTTGGGGTGACGGTTGAGATTTACCGCTAAAAGCGCCCCGTCCGTAGCTAGGTCCTATCGTCATCGTTGTGGGGAATCCGTTTCCGTTGGCATTGGAAGTGGCTCCGGGACCAAGGCTTGATGGTGGAGGCAGTTGGGAGAGAGCATTTGACGGAGTCGCGAACGAGGCAGGGTTAACGGCTGACATCCAGATGCGTGCCTTGTACACCTTGAAGAGATCCGTTACAAGGTGATTGAAGTTGATGTAGCAGTCGGCATAGTAGAAGAAAGTCAGTTTTTTGTAGTCGAGCTGATACTCGGCGTCGAGAATCTCCATGGTAAGGCCATGCTCAATAGCTTTCTGTTGGCAGACACGCTTGGCCTTAGCTTCGGCGCCTTCCTTGTCGCGGAGCACCTGAATCTCGTGTCCCTGTGCAAGACGCTTGAGCATCTTTGGCCGGATGTCGTCGACGATTGGCGCCTGAAGAGGAGGTCTGGGGCCCATGCCCCCCTCTCTACCATACTGTTCGCCGTTGGAAGCAGCAAGCATTCCATTGGGGTTCACCATACCACTGTGGCCACTCTGGACGTGGCGCGAGAACATCATTAACCAACGGAAGTGCTGCTCCGACGCTTCTTTAAGATGCTGTCTGGCATCTTCCAGCGCGACATCGCAGTGTGTGACCTGACCGAGATCCTGTCCGCGGTCGCCCTCCACGATGACCATGTCCCCAGCTTTAACTTCCAGACCCACGTTCTCAGGAATGTAATAGACGTCGGACCTCGAGCATTTGAAGGTGACGATGTACAAATGCTTCGTCGGGCGAGCGACATTCGGCGGTGCGTACGGATTCACCATGCTGGGAGCCGTGGCAGCGATGCCAGGGACCGTTGTGTGAGCACTTCGCATAGCCGGTCCAACACCTGAAAAGTAGGACTGCGCGAAGGCACGATCGTGAGCCTGACCCAACTCGATTGCTGATTCTTCGTCGCCCGAGTTCGACCTAAAATGGTCGTATTCTCGTTCCTGATGGTAACTCTGAGACCGCATCTGGGAGGATGGTGACTGCATGTTTCGAGGAATGTCGGGCTGACTGTTTTGCGAGATGCGCGAGGTGCTCAGGTCGTCGTCAACGTTGCCGTCACTTGAGAAGAACGAATTATTCAGGCGCGTGTGAGAGTGAGGAGTGACGACGGCGAATGAATGGCGTCTGCTCTGTGAGCCTTCGTCGATGGGGTCGAAGCCGAGTGAGTTCCAGGCAGATCTTTGTGAGCCGTCGTTGACGCGAGAAAGTGAGAAGTCAGTTCGTAGTGGTGACATTTCACTAAAGCGCCTGTCGGCGAGTCCCCTGCCAAGCATGCCAACGGATTGATGGCCACCTGATTCAGATTCGTTGTCATCTGCCTCGTCAATGGCATAGTCGGAGTCGGAGAAGGTCTGTGAACGCTGTGGCGACCACGTGCCGGCGTTGACGCTCGTGCTTGAGGCGCGATGACGCACACCAAGGGCTTGCTTGAGCAAAGCAGAAGAAGGAGGACCGGGCGCTGCCTTGCTTACTGGTATTGCGCCTTGGTTGTTACTCACTTCCTCTTCGTGGAGGTCGCCAAGGATCGCTGGGCGAGGTTGATGCAGTGCTTGGAAACTAGCGCGGACGCGGTTCGGCGCATTTGAAACCGGACCATCCTCACTTTGCCCCACTGAGTATGACTGGGACCTCATCGTCTTCCTGAAGTGAAGAGCCTCTTCCGAAGGTAGCTCATGACCGGGCGAACGTAGTTCATCCCCCATGCCTAGTGCGGAATGGAAGTAGTTTGATGGCGATTGAGGCAACTCTGTAAGACGAGAGGGTGGCTCACGTCTTGCGTCGGATGTCCAAGGATTACTGTAGGATACCGTTCCGGCGGATGATTTGTGCGCCAACGTATTCCAGGACCCATGCTCCCCGGGAGTAGGCGGCTGCGAATTGTTGGTTGTGATGGAAACACCCCCTTGAGAGGCTCTGCGAGCTGCCATTGGGCCTGATTGAACCTCTGAAAGCCATGATCCACGCCGGAGGGGTGGAAGCCCTTGAGCACCCTTAATAGAAGCAGCACCAGCTGGCTTCTTTACAACCATGTCCTTCTCATCTTCGGAAGAAGCCATGGCCTCGGAATGGGGACTTCCTCCGCGAGGCGCCTGTCCGATTGGTTTGTCGAGGTAGAATGGTGACCCGTTTTTGTGTGGCAGCGCAGCCTTGGAGCTGAGCGGAGCGCGAGTTGAGGGCATCGAAGTCATGGCTAGTGGACTAGCAGTCACCTTGGAATCTGATTTTGCAGACTGGAAAGACCGACCGTGTTGCCAGCCTAACGGGCTATCAGCAGTGTTGCTGACAGGAATGTTTCTCACTTACAAGGAGGACGGTCACCCCAAGGTGTGTTTGCTGATCAGACGCTACGAGATTGACCGCTTGTACCAATTCTCTATTCAGCAATTAGCTAACCACAGCTCTGGAAATATCATGTTTTTGGTGCAAGAGCAGAACAAGAGAACATAAGACTTTGTCGGGTGGAGCAGGTTGAGAAGCCCAATTCAGAAGTATGATAAGCACGTCAAGAAAAGCGCGACGCCGTGAGCTAAGACGACAACTGAAATCTGTCGCAATTGCTGACGTGGTATTGGAGTTTGACGATGCAGCCACTTAGGCGAAGTCTCAAAGCGTAATCGAGGTACGTCCCATACCAGGACCATGGAGCGTGGGGAAGAAAGGTTGATTGCATGAAGAAAGATTGAAAAAGTTTGAAAAAAAAATTAGGCGCACCTCTGATTTACTTAAACAGAGACAGACAATGTCTTGGTGTGTGGAACAGTCGGAGGTATGTCCGCGTGGATGGGGAGTTGCGATAGGCCTGGATGTAATAGGGCGGGCAAGGTTTGAGACTGAGCCGTGCGGATATGTTGGGGATTGGATGTCGCGGAGATCTCGTGACTGGTTCTCGTAGCTAAATGGCGCGTTGCGCTTGTGATTACTATATGCATCCGAGTCAACATTGTATCATTTGGGGCGGAGAACGAAGGTGCAGTAAAGAACATGAACATCATCCCTTGCAAGAAACACAGTGGCGAAATGGCGCGCAAGCGGTGCTGGAGTCAAGGGAACCTTCGCCCAAAAACTGGACGCCCATCCTCATCCAGCACAGCCCAAGCCAGAAGCTTCTGGATCAATAGTCACCATGGCTTGCGCCGCGACAGCAACCCCGCGAACCTACTGACAACCAAGGCCGCGTTGTGTTGGCCGATACACCACGCTGAAGAGGCAATGCGCTCGTATTGATGAACTGCGGGCCGCGCATGTACGCTGCAGATGTGCGCACCTCAAGCCTTGCCTGGAATCGAGACGCTAATTCGAAAGCAGGATCCGTATCGGCCAAACGGCAGCTTGAATGGGAGGATCGCGACAACCCGCAGGGTGGATTCCGAGACGAAAGGGACGACGCGTGCGCAGCGACTCGACGGGAATGAATGCGCTTACCTAGTGTACAAAATACTGGAAAACAATTACAGGCGAGGAGGGGGCGGACGCGACAGTGCCTCTATGTCTATATTGCAACAAAATCACTACTGTGCCATCAGCGCCAGAGCGAGCCGCTGAAGGGTGCAGCACCGCTTCGATCCGAGGGGGCGTTGGGGCGGCAACTTACCAGAAAGAGAGCTCTATCGCCACTCTGGCCGCGCAGTCCTCGAGTCTTTGTGAGGTTGAAAGCTGCTGTGCGTGGGCGGTCAGCTGGCGAGCGTCAGGCCGTAGGCAAGCAGTCGGCGTACCTGTCTTTGCACAAGCAACCCTCAATGCGCCAAACTTTTGTACCGGTCTATCCCAAATCTCTTCGAGGGGAGCGTGTGTCGCGAGGTGGTGCGGTGGCTGGACGTGTGTCGGGGCGGAGTCGTGGCATGAGAAGACGCAGCAGGGCGGCATGCGACGGTATACCGGGGGAGAATGTGGGGAAGGCGCGCCACGCTTTGCCTCGTTCGAGCCGCAGGTGTCCGGGCGATCAGGCAGGGCAGGTCGTGGCGTTCGCGCGCGATCAGCGGAGGCACATTGTATCGTTGCGATGGGGAGAGGTGGGCGCGCGCGCAGGGACAGCGAGGCGAGGCGTGAGGTGGAGGTGTCTCGGGAGGCGACGCGCTGCAGCTGGTGGACTGACAATCGAGTCCCTGGAGCTGGGGTGGGCCGAGTGCTCGCTTCGCGCCGTTGTTCCCCGGCGATCTGTCGTGGCGGCCGCGGGGACTCGGGGCTCGGGGCCTGGGGGGGCCTGGGGCGCGGGCGCAGTGGCAGTGGCAGTGGCAGTGGCAGCTCGCAGGCGTGGAGATGGCGGGGCCGCGCAACGAGGGAGGGCTGGACGCGGCCGGACTGGCAACGGGGACTTGGCTTGGAGCGACGCGAGAGAGAGCGGCGGCTTCGCAGAGCAGGAGATCGTCTCAGACGCAGTGGCAGGCACCGCACAACGCCTCTACTCTTGTATGTAGCGCGCGCACTGGCCATGCGGGGAAGCAGGCTAGCCTGCTTGGGGCGCTCCAAAGGCTGCTCTGCGCCGAGACAGAGCTGCAGCTCAGCGCTACTAGCAGCCGGTGATCGGCATGGCGTTGCATCGCCAGAGGCCCGTCATCACCTCAGGGCTCGCGGTCCGCCCGGAGTGCTGCAGCCTTCCCCGGCTGCGCTGGCCGGGGTGCACGCTGCGCCTGGCCACGCGCCCCCTCCTGCGCACGCAACCGCTCTCCGCACCACGCACCCAAGCCGAGTGAAAAGCGCGAGCGTCCGCCAGCACCAACCCGCCGCGTCTCCAGACCCGGGTCCGAGGTGCGCCGGGACGGCGCTCTCCAGCCTGCCGCAACGATGGGGCCGCAAGGGGCAGTCACGCGGCCTGCCGTTCGAGGTAACTTCTGGTCTAGCCTTCGTGTGCCGCGCTGCTAACCAGAGCGGCGGCCCATTCCTTGATCCAAACACGCGTCCAGAGCCTAAAAGAGGGGCCTCTCGAACGCAAGCTTTGTCGCCGCCAGTCAGGCTTCGCGCTGCCAGCTGCTGGAGCTACCCCGCAGCCCGCGCTGCCTCGACGGGTCTGAAGGAGCTGCGCACAAGGGTTCCGTATTATCACCGGCTGTCGTGAGATTGATTGCGCCCCGCCGGATTGGCCGGCGCGTCCCACATGCCTCGTCATGGCGCTCCCACTGCTAGCAGGCCCAGCAGTCCCAGCCGGCGGGGCTCTCAAAGAAAAATCCTTTCTGCCCGCTGTTACGGGCCCGCATATTTCTTAACCATGCCGCGGCTCTCATAAGCATAAGTGGCGCCACCGAAGCTGCAGTTCCAGTTCCCAGCCTTTGGCAAATGCGACGCTTGCTGTGTCTGCTTCCGCTGGTCAATGCAACCGAGAAAAAGCAACCAATTTCCCAGATCTGCGGCGTCTGAACTCGATCCCTGAGTCCGCCAAAGAGGTGCTGTCGAGATTCTGCCGCCCCCGGCAGCCCTTCTTGGCCCCGACGATCCAGGCTCTTCCTTTGAATTGCTCGTATGGATGCCCATCTGCAAGCACTCGCCAGGAGCCTCGGGAATTCTTCCGCGTGCTAGTCCGACCCCCAGAGTGGCGCCCGCGCATTGACTCTGTGGGCCAGTATATATCTGCCGCCTTCCAAGTCGAGGCGTGGTCGGGTATTGTTGAACATGTGCTAACCCGGAAGTGTAGCCCTCCCGCGATCGCCGTTGTATAACGGGTTGTCTGCTCCTATAGGCTGGGTTCGCTAGAATGAATCGGGATTCACCACCGGGGCCGATCGTTTTTCAGGGACGCTCCCGCGTTGTCGTGTCATGGTCACTGGTGCTACTGTGAGCTTAGCGCTCTGCAGCTAGGCGAGCAATGAGCTCTCTCGCTTGATATATGACCCTCCGTCTTCTGCAGAAATGCCGCACGTGTGGATATACCCTTTCACATTTTGCGAGACGCTCGAAAGGATCACACTTATTCTGACAACTGCGTCAAAGCTACCGCCGACGGTATCATAAGGAAAGCTAAGACTGTAAAGGAGAGGTATTTCAGTGGTGCCAGGCGGGACCAGCTGCTCTACAGGTGTTTGGGAAGCCAGAGCTGATGGATGGCCGTCGAGTGCGAAGTTGGTAGGAAAAAGAGTCCACGATAGTCGTCTCCTGCCGTTTCCACCTTCGGAGGGGATTATCCGAGACATGCATGACACCCGAGAGCACACCGTTGCGCCGCAACGATAGTCTGCCAGACACCACCATCCCATACTATACAGCATGGAGTCTGGCTTGGCGGTGACTAACGGGAAAGCAGTTCTGTGGGTCTCGAAAGGCACAGTCCGGCGGCAGCTCCTAAAGGAAACGTAAGACCTGTAGCTGTTGGGGAACGACGAGCCTATCCACAAATTGGCAAATGTCTTGATCTCACAGAGCTTAGAAGTAATCTCTTACATTAAAACAGGCCTTGCTTTTCACTGGCCACCACGAGCGCCAGACTTGCGCAATTGCAACCTTCTACCTTTTCGCCTGGTCGTTCTTTCTCTGCACACGGAGGTTTGCTTGTCTCCATAGGATCTGCACTGATGTGAGCCTATCTGAGCGTTGGCATCACAGACTTCTTTGCATCAGCGCGCAGATCTTGTTGAGCTTATTGGTAGGAGAAGCTTGGCTGTGGTCTTCACCGAACCGCCGTCGCAACAGAGCAACAAATACCGCAGCTTTCCCAGCCTCGTCAGGGCAATTCCATTGTACCAGGTCGTCGTTTCAGGCGGGCGACAAACCACCATCAGCCCTCTACAAGGTGCCGCACGTTGCCGACTCTCATGATCGGCCCAAATGAACATCCAACATATGTGAATGTGTCGCGAGGCCGGGTGTGGACGATCAAACTCAATTACCCCGCGAGTGTTGCCTAAGAAACAGGGACCAGCATCGATGCAGATCGCTGATCCGTGTGGCCCGTCTGCTCAACGCTGTCGGCAGGCCAGTGCATGTGTGCGCGGCAAAACGTTTCTGGACAGGCGCATGGCTGCGAGAAAAAGGTGGAGGCCGTATCAGGTTTGTCGCAGAATGGCGAACTCCCAATTATGCTGCAGTGCAATGTTGCCTGATGTCAGAAACCAAGTCAGCCTTTCCTCACGTGCTGCTTTTCCACCGCCCCAGTGAAGCGCTGCAAGGGTCGCAGGGGATATCGGGGTGCAGCATGCGCGAGGCAAGGGAGATTCAAAACGGCGAGCCAAGAATGCGGAGGCCAGCGCCCATTGGATGGCCGACAGGCACCGCGAGGGCGCGGGAGGGTGTCAGGTCTAGTGGGGTGAGAAAGGCTGCAGGTGACTTCATGAGCCACAGCACCAAGCATCACGGCTCCTCGGCTGGCGCAGGGCTACGGCTGGCGGCCTTAGGCTAGAACAATAGCGCCTTGGGGATCGCCGCCCCTGCCCTCACAGGGTCTGCGGCGTCGAGCTGTGCCGCGTGTGTGGCCAGAACGCGTTTGACGTCGGTCTGAGAGATGGCGATGGCCAGCGGCGATGACGGCGGGGAGTGGCGGGCGGCAATGCGCGGAAGGCAGACGCAAGCTGAGTGGGCGCGGCGGTTGGCGGGATGGCGGTGACATCCTTGCTGTTGGCTCTTCTTAGGCGTTGCTCGAGCGACCTGCAAACACATCAGTCAACGCGAGCGACACTTAAGAGCACGGGCGCAGAACCCAACAGCGCGCGTCGCCATTGTGCTGTCAAAGAGCGTACTCCATCACGGCATCATCATCCACGCATCACTTTCGACGGACCGTCGCACGCGCCAGACAGACAAAGTGCTTGTCGGAAGAGCGGGAACGCTGGCGCCCTTTATACGTCATCGCCCAGACGTCATTCAAGTGTTCCGTAGCACAAAACTGAGCGCTGCACTCGTCCAGCCTCCCCATAAACCCACTGATCTCCAACCGCACGAGCCGCACTCATCCTCAAACGCGCATCCGCCCGTGCAGCATCCAATCTCTCCAAAATGGCATCCAAGGCGCTTCATACTGTTTTCAGAGGGCTTGAGGTGAGCCAGGCCCCGGCCCCGGCCCCGGCGCCAACTCGAGTGCGCGCGCTTTGCTGACCCTGCGATTCCGTAGCTCCTCTGGGCTCTGCTGGTCATGGCCCTCGTCGGCAACATGATTGCAACAGCCTACGCCGGCAACCCGAGCATCGTGAACTACTCTATGTTTGTCTCGGTCTTCTCCATGCTCAGTCTATTCTACTTGATCCCCGCGACGATCAAGGACGGGTTGGGCATTCCCATCGCCACCATCGCCCTTGACCTACTCAACGTTGTTTTCTACTTTTGCGCCGCCGTCGCACTGGCCGCCTACCTAGGCGCCCACAGCTGCAGCAACTCGGTGCGTACTGCACTAATCCCACCTAGCTTCAAGCCGTTCTCTAACACACTTTCCAGAGCTACACGCACAGCAATTTCATCACCAACGGGTCCCGGGACACTGAGAAGCGCTGCCGCGAGGCGCAGGCTTCCACCGCCTTCCTGTGGTTCGGCTTCGCATGCTTCTGCGCCACCGCCTTCTTCTCGTGGCAGCAGAGCCGCGGGAGCGTCAACATGCGTGGTAGCCGCAGTGCTCCATCCATGAGCCAGGTCTAAATGAAATGCGCGACGTCGCTGTGGATGCCTACGAAGTCCCGTGCAATGGCGCACGCGACGGAGCGAGCACCGACGCATCTTTGGGGGACATCAAACATGGCAAACGATGCGCAAACGAACCGGGACGGGACTGCTTGTCTGTTGCGAACGGATCTTTTGTGAAAACACGTGTGGTTCAGGCGGTATCGATAAGTTGGACATCGGACCGAAAGGGGAAATACAAGTGGCTTAAGGGCTGCAGCTCTGTACATGATGACGAGATCACGGCGTTACGACACATGAGCGGGAGGCACACATAGCATTGAGATGGTTGGGAGAAGTTGGTATAATGGGCTCGAGAGATTACTGTTCTAAATACACACAGAGTTGCGCATTTGATTGGTGTGCATTTTGACTCGCAGCCCGTTCGCTTTTCGCGCCGATTCTCCGGCGCATCCGCTGAACCTCGCCGTCTTTTCTGCGCTTCACCAGCGCTCCCCCCTTCTTCCGCACGATCTGCCTCACTCCCTATTTCCAGCCAATCACAACCCGGTTGCCGTCTGTCCTTCTTCTGATTGCAGTCCACGCCTCTTCCCGACCAACGGACTGCCGTCCTTAGCGCAAACAGGCCCCTCCAAGTTTCGGCTTTCGGGAGCACTTCCCCCCTTTTCAACGTGTTCTTCTCGGTCATTTCTGTTCGGCGTCTGCAGAGTCATCATATCCCGTTACACCACGCATTTGCAATCGTCAGGAGCCAGCCGACTACTCCTTCCACCACGTGCCAAAGCCCGGCCTCAGATCTGCCGCAAAAATAAAAATAAAACCAAAGCCGGATAAAGCTGCTTCAGTCTCAGGAGCCTCGCGCACGGCTCTCACTTCGGTCGGGCCCAAGCCCTACAGCGCATCCTCCTCCGAACTTCTTCACCTTCACCAAGTGGTCAAGCCTACAATCAGAACCAGGGCTGAATCACTCACCGTCAAAACACTCACCGCCATTCCGTCCCTAGCAGCCCGCCACCACAAACAAAACCCCCAAGAAAACCGAAGCCCCTTCACCCACCAGCAAAAACCCGCCACTATGCCCAGCCCACCCATCTCACCAACCACCTCCCTATCGCCATCCGGCAAAATGGCCAGCCTGGCAAGCATCCTCCACCACGGCAGCACGCCAATCACGACGCAATCGACGTCCTCGAAATCTACGCCGGCCCCATCATCATCCTCCGCCTTCCGCCAAGCAACATCGCCGCCGCCGCCTCACCACCACCATTCGTTCGGCCATCACTATCAGCACCAGCAGCACCAGCCTCGATCCCAAGCCACATCCCCTCCCCCCGGCTTCAACAGCAGCAGCAGCAACAGCTTCATCACCCCGCTCTCACCCACCACCATCGCCTCCGCCGGCCACCGCGTCGCCCCCGTCCAGGAAGACCTCCCCTTCTACCACCAGCTCGAGCAGGTCCAGCGCGTCCGCGAGGGCAAGCTCGGCGGCGCCGTCACCGCGCCGTCGCCCCTGCCGCCTGCCGACTTTTCCACCGCCTCCCCATCGTCGTCCGGCGGCGCGGTTGCCACCGCCGCTGCCACCGCGGCGGCGGCGTACGCGTATTCTTCCGGCGACGGCAAGAACGGGTTCCTGCCGATCACGACGTTCGAGCGGCAGATCGCCGAGGTGGAGGAGGCGAAGGAGGTCTTGAAGAAGGCGGGGGCGCTGCACGCCGGCGGCGGCAGCGGGCCCAGCCCCAGTGCGGCGGCGGCGTGGGGTAGCGGCGGTCCGCAGCAGCGGGGTGGTAGCATTGGCGCCGGCGCTTTCCGTGGTTCGATTGCAAGCGGCGGCGGCGGGCAGCGGGGCGACGACGGGCAGGTCAAGGTGCAGGTGCAGTCGGACGGGAAGGCGATGATGAGGGTTATGGGTTCGGCCGAGGAGGCGGATAGGGATGAGGGCATGAGGGGGGTGTGAGGGCGATTTGGATTATTTTGAGGGGGGCGAAAGAAAGGTGAATGAAGCCTAACCGCTTTAGGGCTTGAGTGGCATCAGGTGGAGAAATATTTGGAGAAGTAAATAAGAAGGAAGAAAGTTTGAGGGAAACGTGGAGGAAAAGACAAATAAAAGAAAAGCGTGTGGGGGGAAACAAAACGGATGCTTGACAGCATCAACGCTGGTCTCACTCGAAACACCAGGCTCCCCGGACCGTTAGACGCTTGTGGCTTGGGCGAACTGGCATGCGTCTTGCTCGAAGAAGATGATCTCTCTAATTTTTAGAGTGCATGGCGTTGGGCTCCGCAAGCAGGAAGATGAATATTGGAAGGCGACGAGATCTAAACTCGGATGGAAAAGTTGATGTATTTAGGTAGAGGTCACTGGGGGGTAGCATACAATGAGGAATATAGATCATCGAGCTTCTGTGTATATAATGCAGCCATAAACGGCTTCCGAGAGCCGGGTATATTCCCACCATGTTTTTGCATTTAAACCTTGTCTCTGAATTGAGTTCTCGACCATCTTTATGCTATCCTGTAGCTTAATGGTCTGCTGCCTTTCGTGGTTGAGCGGAATTAAGTACCCTAGATCTGTTCTGCAATATTTTAGTGGACGTAACGGCTGATTTGATGATGGTACATACGGCCGTCGTTGCACCGCCGACTCAGAGGGAACGATGGATTGTTGATGTATCATTACTTAACTCGCTGTCAGGTATGAACTGTCATTCTCCGACGTCCCATCATGGAAGCCCCACGAACACCTCACTTCGTTATTGAACTCTACTCCACCGTGGGCAAAGTTGGTAAACCTCAAACAGCTGCGATGTTGTTGATCGTCCCACTCCCGTCGCCGCTTTCTTTCACCAACGCAAAATTCGGAGTATCAGACCCTCTGCGAACCAGCACAGGGTCTGAAACATCCACGTGGCCCTGTCTTCCCGGTATCTTCTGCATCGGGGTTATGGAGCCGTCCACCATTGGATCTTTTCCTTTGACTTCAGGTGCACCGTTTCCCCGGGCCATTGCCAAAACGGACCCCGACTCTTTACTCTCTTCACCCAACGCAACAGCTCCCTTCTTCAATCCTTTCTCTGTATTTCCGCGCAATGGTCGTTGCCTTTTCTTCAACGTCGATCTCCGTCGAGGGACAGGTTTCTCTGGAGTTACCTGCGCCTCCTCATCGCCCCTACGCCTCTCCTCTATATTCTCCCCCCGCTTCTGCCCAGCCCTCCCCGCCATCGCCTCCGCTCCCTCAACCTTCGAATCCCAAGCGCGCAAGACCCTCTCCTCAACCTCCCTCCTCGCCCCCTCATCCCTCAACTCCCTTTCTTCCCTCCTCCCCTGCAAAACCCTCGCGCCCCTCACGAACCCGACCCACCCCTCATCCCCCTCCCCCCTTCCTCTCCATCTCCGAACCTCTTCGCGTAGCCCCTTTGCGCAGAACCCCACCGGCCCCACCACCGCGCTCACGTTCTTCAACACCACCCCGCCCACGCCCAGCCCCACGCCCTTCGCCGCGCCCGCCGCGCCGCCCTCGCGCCAGCCGCGCGCCGGCTGCTTCCACAGGCCTGTCCACCCGTCGTACACGCCGTACGCGAGCTCGCGCCGCGCCGCGCGCGCGCCCGAGCGCCAACCCGTGATGCGCATGCCCGGACGCCGTACCGTGTCGTCGCCGTACAGCCGCGGCGCGTTGTGGAACCCCTGGGCGAGCGCCAGCGCGAGGTCGACGGGGCCGCGCGCGAGCGCGGAGGCGGATTGGTGGAGGCCGTGGCCGGCGGTGCGGCAGAGCTCCGTGGGGAGGGGGTCGGTGGGGCCGGTGTCGCCGGTGTGGAGGAGTGTTGATGAGGAGGCGCGGGTGGGAGGGTTGGGGTCGTGGGGATGGTTCTTGGGTGGGGTGGTGGCGGTAGTGGTACTGCTGCTGCTGCCGCTCTCGACGGCGTCGTCTGCGAGGGTATTCTGATATGGCAGCTCCTGAGCGGCTTCTTCCTGGGCCTCCCTTTCCATTTTCTGTCTCGCCAGCTTCCACTTCCTCCTGTCGTACCGGCCGTGTGTCTTCACGCTCTTCATTGCCTTGGCCGGCACTGACCCGACCCCTTGTGCAGCCCCCACCACCGTCCCCGTCACCGCGCTGCCGACGCCTGAGATGGGCTCGCCCGGTCCGTCGAAGTCGTTCCAGTCATACGCCCTCGCCAGCCGCAAGTCGGTCCACTTCAGCCTACCCTTCTCCGTCAGAATCTCGGCCGCCAGAGCGCTCAGTTTTATAAACTCGCTGTGCTTCCGCTTCCCACGTCTCTTCTTGTCTTTCAGCTGCCACGCCGCGGCCCTCTCTTTCAGCAGACTGCACCGCATCGAGGGTGCCTCCTCGCCCTGTCCTTCTCTAGCTCCTCCCATCTCCTTCCTTACGCGCAGCGGCAAGCTCGCGTGGAATGAACCCACAGCATTCTCCGCGCCATCCCCCTCCGCCGCGATGCTCTCCGCCAAGCGGGCCGCGTTGCGCCCCGCCTCGTCCTCCAGACACTGCTGGATACCCTGCGCGAGCCTCTCCGCCGTCAGCTTCCGATACGGCACGCAGGCGTGGGCGCCGGCGCGCGCCTTCGAGACCATGGCACCCCAGAACGGCTGGTCGCCGAAGAAGGGCACGATCATGGTGGGGCGGCCGCACTTGAGGCCGATGGCCGTCGTGCCGGCGCCGCCGTGGTGCACGACGGCCGCGACGCGCGGGAAGAGCCAGTCGTGCGGCGTGTTGTCGAGGAGGAAGATATTATCGGGGGCTGAATCTCCGCCGCCTATGCCGCCCCAGCCTTTGCTGACGAGGGCGCGCACGCCGGCGAGAGAGACGGCGCGGAAGATCATATCGGTGAATGCGTCCGGGTCGTCGACCACGATGGAGCCGAAGCCGATATAGACGGGCGGCGGGCCGGCGGCGAGGAATCGGACGAGGGCGTCCGGCGGCGTGAAGCTGGAGGCGAGATCAAGGAAGGTGAAGCCGGCGATATTGATTTCCGAACCCCAGTCAGAAGGCTTGGGGACGAGTGTGGGAGACCACTGGCGATTGTTTAGCTGTTGATACTAACGCAAACCCTGGCGACAAGTTCGAGAAGAGTAAAATATTTTCAACCAACTGTGCTGATGGTAAAGGCTGTAGGACTCACAAGATAGGTGTAGGGCACTTTCAGTCGGTACAGTTGGCCAGGAGCCCATAATGTGCTCACAGGCTCTAAACCTAGGGTCTTAACTCTGAACTTATTCACAAGATCGCCGAGGCCCTGCCAGGTCATCATCTCAACAAGTGGGTAGCTCATGAAGTTGGTATAGCCCTCGTCAATATTAGTCTGCTTTATGTTTGCCAGGGGATGCGGGAATTGCGTCGTTGGAGTAAACGGAAACGTGAACATCATGTGTAGAGGCACTCCTAGTCGTTCTGCGATGTGAACGTGAGCGAAGCTGGGAGGATTGGCGATGATGGCATCCGCAATGAAGGGATGTTTGTCTGCCACTAGCCACCCGTCAGTTCATTCGAGACAAGTCGCAGCTTTTTTAGGGGGTTCTCGTTCGCGGAAGCGTCTATGGCAAGAACTCAACTTACTCATCTTCACGTTCTCTCCATCATTTTCGTCATCCGTTGTGTTGATGCAAGCCCTCCACATCCCGTTGAACATGTCGTACATTGACTTTCGCCTCTTTCCGATCTCCCCGGCCTTCACCGTCTCGACCGAGGGAATCAACCCCGGATTCTTCACCATGAAAGCCATCAGCTCCGATGGATCGCCGCCAACGGAGAAGAACTCAAGTCCAGAATCCTTCTCGACAAAGTCTTTGAAAGCCGGATGCGTGGCAATACGAACACGATGACCATGCTCACTCTTCAAAATCATGCCTACTTTCAAGAACGGCTGGATGTCCCCTCGAGAGCCGATGACAATAATAACGATGTTCAGCTTCGGGATTTGCTTTGGAAGCTTCTCCGCTGCCTCAGGAGCGTCCGCCGCATCTTGCTGCTCCTGTTCCTTGGCCCGGCCCCGTGCATCACCTTCGTCTTCTCCATCCACTCCTTTCACAAGGCCCAGATGATGCCGAATATCCGACCCGAGCGCCTTCGCCAGCCATCCACTGTTGGCGATCTCGTTGACCGAGATCCTTAGGCGGCCATCCAGCCTCGACACTTTTCCCTTGGTCTTGAAATACTGGTTTCCGACCGAAAAACGCGAGTAGCGCCTGCCGGATGCGCCCGCTTCGTCTTCACAGTGGCTCCCTCGTTCTTGCCTCTCCGCTTTTTCCAAACTCTCCCCAGTGCCGCGGCGTCGAAGTCTCTTCCGAGTTGCTTGGTCGGGTGGTTGCTGCTGCGACGGGAGTTCTTCGTCTTCATTGCCAGAGGAAGAAGCTGTTGAAGTGGTGTCGCTCTCGGACTGCGAGTAGTCGTCGAAGTCGTAGAAGAATGGATGGTTGCTCGCCGCCCGCGGCGACAAAGACGGCATCCCGGACATCGCAGCTCTCTTCCTGGACATCGGAAGTCTAAGAGGAGTGCGTCGCGGGCCTTCGGAGGCCGAGCGCGCCATCGACTGGCGCTGACGCGTAGGGTCTGGCATGGACTGCAAAAACGGTGTTGCAGCACGCCCGGTAACAGATGAGAAGACGTTCGAAGCGCCGCTAGAAGGAGGGGTGGACTGTTCGGCGCTGGGACGTGAAGACGGACTAACAGGTGCGACGGTGAGTGCGGGGAAATTCATGGTCGAGGAAGAGGAGGGATTATCAAGTTTCCTGTAATGCTGGGGTGGAATAAGCTCTGGCATCCCAGTAGTTTCAGGTGGGATAGCCGATGGGAAAATGGATGACCCTGCTCATCGGCGATGACACGGCTGCTTTGCTGCTGGTGGTCGGCCACGGTGCTGGCTTGCAGCATTGATTGCTTACGCGCGGCAAAACCTTAGGGGACATTGTTGACGGCATAGCGACGGAGGGGGTGAGCTTGCGGCTCCCGTCCTAGTATGGATAGATTAATGCGATGATGTCTTCCAAGACAGCGACGCGGAGAGGCGAAGCTGGGCGGCTGTGCAAAGTGCTCCAGATTCATTGGGTTGCCACAGAGAGATAGCAGGCCTCGGCGCCGTCTTGGAGAAGGGATCGCGTCCTTGATTGGGAGCTTGTGTTCAGTCGCCGTTGGCAGCCACTCCCGCGCTAATGCACGATGACGCCCGCGAAACCGCGCCCCTTCTTGTTTCAGCCTGCCCAAGTCCCGCCATTAGCCAGGCACCGCCGCTGTTCCTTGCAGCTATCAATCCTTTAGCAAACTACCGACTGCGCTGAGCACAGGTGACCTCAGACATTATACTGTAACAAACACGGATGCCATTCGTATCCACGTAAGAGAGAAAAGCACAGTGTCCCGTGATACAGGCTTGAGGGTAACTTCATTGACGGCCTACTACCGATCAGTACGCGGTAAATTTCGGGCCATTGTCATAGCGGTCTATTTCATGGGGCCATGGCTCAAGTTCTTCACCGCCCTCCAAACACAGCTCTGAAGACATCTTTACCCCAGCCAACCCAGCCCTTTGCGGCCTCGATGTAGCTGAATATCATGACCCACCGCCTAGTCCACGCCTCAACGAGCTCGAAGTCTTCGGCATAGCACTCCCAGATACCTGTCTCCGGGCCATCGGAACCCTCCGCATCCTCGCCAACGGCTGGAACCAGGACGCCATTCTCGTCTCTCACGGACTTGGCCGGTGGACCGATGCAGAGAGCACGCCCACAAACGCTTGCGTCAGCCGTAAGTCTTGTAGCGGCCTCAATGACATCGCCCACTTGGCCCAAGCCGGTCCCGGCGAGAAGCACGCGGGCCGGACGGGTGAGGATGGACGTCTCGACGAAGTAAGGGCAGATCATATTGATGCGCACGCCGTGGGTGAAGGTCGTCGAGCGCAGAGAGCGAAAGAGGCCGAGTACACCGTGCTTTGCCGCACCGTACTGTGGCTGGACGGCAATGGGAGCAAGCGAGGCCATGGAGCCGACGAGCAAGATGTGGCGGTCGCGCGTGGTGTTGTGAGGATCGCGGTCTGGCGAGGAGGACACGGAGCCGGGGTTACGTGGCAGATAAAACATGGCTAGGTGCACAGTGTAGAGCACGCCGTACAAGTTCACGTCGGTGACAGCGAGGTCTGGGCGCTGCGGCTCGTCGATGGGGAGGTCGTGGGGATTTGCGAGGTCATCTTTCTTTGCTATGCCTGCATTGGCTACGACGGCATCGATTCCGCCGTGAGGGGAGAGTTTGAGGGCCTCCTTGAAGAAGGCGGCTTGAGAGTCCCAGTCTGAGAGCATGCGAGTGTCAACATGGTGAGTTGCGAAGAACGGAAACTTCAACTATCCGCTTACCAGTGACGTTGCAGTGGACAAAGTGGATGTTCGGAGTGCCGAGCTCTTCGCGCAGGCCCTTGACAAAGTCCTCGCCCTTTTGGACATTGATGTCGCCAACCACGATGGAGGCGCCGGCAGCGGCCCATCTCGCTGCAAACCCGGCGCCGAAGCCGCCCACGCCGCCGGTAATCAGAATATGCCTTCCTTTGACCCATGAATCGCTACACGGCTTAGTGATGTCAATCGGCGGCGATTGCTTGATTCGCCGTTGGGTCGGGTTCAATTCGGTAGTCATTATTGCCTGTTATCGATGGTTAAGCAACAAGGAGACAGTAGGACGGATCGGAAGCGGAGCGGAAGAGGACGGAGGTGACACGGAGGAGCTGGGGAGCTACGAGCTGCCTGTCCCTTTGTCTGGGGCCCAAGCTCTGGATGGCGCTGCCGATCGCGGGAGCCACCAGACCCCGCAACACTCAAAAAAGTAGTGTCCCGGAATTTATTCCCTACCGCTTTACTTTTTCCCCTTCCCTGCCGCGCCCTGCATACCCTCTCCCTGACAGCATCCCACAATGGCCGCCGCACCGCTCGCCCCCATCGCAACCACCGGCGCCCCCACCCGCGTCGTTTGCACGCTCTTCTACAAATCCACCACCCCGCGCTCGCCCCAGCCGCATCCTGATGCCGCCCACCACATTCCGAGCGACACGCTCTCTCGCGCCACCCTCGATTCTCTCGCTGGCGGCGTCGTGCCGACCAACGACCTGAGCCAGTACCCGCTCGAGCCCCCGACCCCGGGCCCCAACCCGCTCGACAACCTGTTCGGCGCCTACATCTCGCAGAGCTGCCTCACCGACTTCTTCCGCACCCTCGA
The DNA here is from genome assembly GCA_022560015.1 of Diplodia mutila. NCBI lineage: Eukaryota > Fungi > Ascomycota > Dothideomycetes > Botryosphaeriales > Botryosphaeriaceae > Diplodia > Diplodia mutila. The sequence goes on along the minus strand of JAFISB010000045.1, from coordinate 123,865 downwards.
CATCGTGCTGCCGGGCTTCCAGGACAAGACGGCCGTGCGCCGCGTGCTCGACTCGGAGCTGTGGCCGCGCGTCGTCGAAGCCTCGATCGCGCTGCCCCCGGCCTTCGCCGACGACGTCGCGGCTACGCTCAAATCGCTGCGCCAGGACGAGACCATATCGCGCTTCGAGCGCGAGTGGAATGTCGAGGCCATCTGGCAGCGCGAGGGCGCCTTCCGCACCCACAAGCGCCTGGCCGTCTTCGACATGGACTCGACCCTCATCCAGCAGGAGGTCATCGACGAGGTCGCCCGCCACATCGGCGTCGAGGCCCAGGTCTCGGCCATCACCGCCGCCGCCATGAACGGCGAGCTCGACTTCGAGCAGTCGCTGCGCCGCCGCTGCGCCCTGCTGAAGGGCGTTCCTGTCGAGGTCTGGGACAACATCCGCAAGCTCATCACCCCGACGCCCGGGGCTCCCGAGCTGATCAGGGCGTTGAAGAGGCTGGGGTACAAGACGGCGGTGCTGAGCGGCGGCTTCACGCCCGTGACGGGTTGGTTCGCGGAGCAGTTGGGCTTGGACTACGCGTTCGCGAACCATCTGGTCGTCAGCGCGGACGGCAAGACGCTGACCGGCGAGCTGGAGGGCGACATCGTGCACGCGGAGAAGAAGAGGCAGCACGTGCGGGAAATCGCGGAGAAGGAGGGCATCCTGCTCGAGCAGGTCCTGGTCGTCGGCGACGGCGCGAACGACCTCCCCATGATGGGCGTTGCGGGCCTGGGCGTCGCGTTCAACGCCAAGGCGAGGGTCCAGATGGAGGCACCCGCCCGTCTGAACTCCGAGAGTTTGCTCAACGTGCTGTACCTCCTGGGCTTCTCGAGGTCCGAGCAGGAGGAGCTGCTGCGGTAGGCGACGGATCAAAATGTGGGTGTTTGTTTTCCTATTCCCTGCAGTGAGCCTTGATGAGCGCATTGCGCTATGTCTTTTATGGACTAATTCCATAGGTCTTGCCTTTTACAGGGCGATGATGAATCTCTTTCTGAGATCAAATTCCAATTCAATAAAAACAGTATTTTGATACCACGACTATCACCAGCCCTACTAAGGAGAGTTGAGCATTGTCTACCACGTCCCTATTAGGACAAATTTCCTTCAACAGGGTTGTCAAAAAAGGAGGTTTGAAAGAGCAGTCTATGTTATGAGGGGCATGAAAATAGGAATGGATATCTCTCTTCACGCATGTGGCCAATCGGCTGGACCAAAGAGTAATGCGATCCGGATGTGATGCAGACAGGTCTGTATTCCCCTGCTATCTACGTCGCCTCCATCTGACCTTATCGTGGCCGGGACTTTGACTATGTTCGGCAATCCACTTATCGCTAGTAGTATTTGTCAAGGCTTGACATCGAATCGGTGTCCTTTCTGAGTATGTCCAGTTGACTTTTGCCTTGCCTTCCACATAATTCGAGAAGTTCCTTCCGTGTACTCCAGGCTGTTGGTCTCTTGTGCCTGGCTACTCACGCCACACCCATTCGCGAACCTGGAATGCCTTGCCGCAGTGAATGCAGTGAACCGAGCGATCATAGTCGAAGTCCGACAGGTCAATGTTCATCTTTTCTTTGCAGCTGCGGCATGTGTGCTGTTTGCATCTCGCCTCTAAGGCTCGAGCATTCTGGTCAGACTTGGCTTTGAACGCAAGGGTCACATCAGTGACGAACGCCGGGCAAGTCTGCGCCAGACTCTCAAATGTGTCACGGTGGTCTCCCGCAATATCGATCCAATCGCTCACGAATGCAACGGCCGTGTCTCGGAGGCCCCGGTCGTTTTCTGGAGTGCTGTCGTAGATAACCTCAACAGCCGGAAAGAGAGCCTGTTTGTCGCTGTCAGGGCAACGGTTGCTACGCACCCACGCTACGAAGTGGCTCCGGGCCTGCTCCTTCAGGTGTTTGACTTGGTAGTAGTCGCCCTTGGCGTACATCTTCGCATGGAAGACCGCAGCGTTGGTCTCGGCAGGTACAGCATACTCGTTCTGGTACAAAAACTCAAGGAGCGCCGTGACGGTTTCAGGCTCATCGGCGGTGAGGTCGATGATTCCGGTGGCCGCCTCCTGTTGTGTTGCGCGTGTGAGCCTCAATCGACGTGTTGATTGCTGCGCTTAGAGAAGATTTACCTTGAACTGGTGCTCGGGGTTGCAGGCGTTGGCGAGGACGTCGCTTTGGGTACACACGACGGCCTTGTCGCCGCAGAGAATGGCGATGTCGGAGTAGAGGTCGGATTCGAGCAACCTATAGGGCGCGGCAAGTCAGCAGGGTGAGGAGGTGGCGATGGGAGGTGGCGCCTCACTTGGATATAAAATTATTGACTGAATTGGCTGGAGTGTTTGACCGAGAGCCTCCTCTTCCTCTATATCCTCCTCTTCCTCTATATCCTCCTCTTCCTCCGCCGGGGTGTGTGAACATGAATACTGACATGGAATGGAGGAGTTGTGGCGAGGAAGGAAGAGGAAGGGTGGCGTTTTATGTACCCAGTTGCCTGTCTCGCTTAAGGATGCGGCGGGCACCAGCCGAATGGCGGACTTCATTTGCCTTCTTCACCTGGGAGGTTTAACGTTGATATCTTCACCACGGGGCATGCTTGGCAAAGCGTCTTACCAAACACAATGGCTTGACTCTGGCCACCCTTTTACTGTGCTGCTCTAATCAGTGTTGCTACTGACTTGGCCAGACACCGTCGTGCCTCGGGCATCTCGGATCGTCTGGGAGAATAATTGAAAGTTATATTTAGGCGTAGAGCTTCTATCATATTGGCTTTAGACCGCAACTACTACTACTAGCACCAGTAGCGGCAAAATCAGCAGCGCTTGAACGGCCTCCAGAAGCATGCCGTTGATTTCACTCATGCTTTGAGGTTTAGATGGTTGTATCTGACCGGGTCATTTTAGAACCCCGATTCTGTGAAACAACATCCCACAATCTGCCCAAGTCGCGGACTCCATGCAACAGCCACGGACTTCAACTTCGATCTCGAAAACACCGTTGCATGCTGGACACTCGTGGTCCTGGATGCACTTTGTCTTGTCCCGAAATGCTACCGCAACTTCCAAGCAGAACTTCCTGACGCTCTCGACTACCTCGAGGAACCGCGCACTCCTCAAGAGAGTGTCGAAATGCTCAATCGCCATCTTTACCATCGTCCCTATCAGACTCCGGCGTGGACTCGTACACGATCTTGGTGACGGAGGCAAAAGCATTTGCAACCTTTCCACAATTCGCGGCCGACCAAAGCCTGCTTAAGGCGGTCCTTCACCAAGTGTTTCAATCCCGGGATATGATAGTAGTCTCTGGCCGCGTAGAAGCGGGCATGGGTTGGAGCTTTAATGGAGGTGCTGCGAGGACGGTATTAGTAATGGTCGGGGCAATCGGTAGAGCGGTTGATAAAATCTTCTTGGGCTGGGGTTAAGGCCTTCAACCTCAAGGGGATGATAATCTGGGGGTTCTTTCTTGAAGTGATGCTCTGAGTTGCAGGCTGCGACAAGCACCTAGGTTTGGACACATACAAGAACTTTGTGTGCAGGCGAATGGTTAGATCGGAGTAGATTTTGGGCTTGGAGAGTCTAGATTGGCAAGGCTAATAATTTATGTGGACGAGGATAATAGACGGTATCTTGCTCCGTCGTCACGGGCGACATGGGTGAACTGAATAGGTGATTCGAGGGCAAGCTGCGGAGCTGCAGGCCATTGTAGCGAATGATATGCAGGTGTTGCCCTGAACACGAGGCGACCAAGAATCGCCACGTAAGACGGAAGGCCGTCCGCCCATCACCCTTGTCACGTCACCCTTGCATCTCGTTCGCCTTGTCCCTCTCCATCGGCGCTGATTGGCTGATAGTGCTGTTAGTATGGGGTGCTTAATTGTTCCTGGTGTAGGTGTACTTTCGCAGCGAACCTTAATAAGGCTCTCGCATTATGCTGAAAAACGAGCGCAGCGAAGTTTCAGAGGGAAGGGACAGATGGATTAATAGGCGCCTTTACCATGTAGCTGTAGAGCAATGAACAGTTGCTAAATCTGATAAAATAGATAGATACGGAGCTATGTTTTATTGTATCGCGAATCCTAAATGCAGCCACAGCCCGCCAAAGCTGCGCAGCCGGTGAACCGGGACACTGCCAGTCAAGATGCGTACGGTCTTATAAAATGACAGCTTCGGTTACCGTAATTCCATAAAGCATTTGGAGTAATAATACGTTGTATTGTTGTTATTTGGTTGACGAAGGTTAATTGCTTCGAAAGAGTAACTTGATGACTTCTGTCCGCCCACCCTCAGCCTCTCGATAGGTTTCATCGTAGCCGCATAGCCGGTATGGTAAGCCTTTTGGTCGTCATGACATTTTCTCATCTTGTGGTGATACCCCCTGGAAGCGCAGTTGTGCGCCGCTGCAGAAATCTCCTGGCTGTCGCGGCAGTGCATGTACAAAAGGCATCCCGTCAGCACTCCGTCGCGATGCCCATTTCTTATCCTCCCTCACCCTCTCCCTCTTCAGCCGCGCCTCGAGCGAGTCCGACGAGACGATTTGTCGCGATTGGTCTCGAGAACAACCAGGATACCTCACTCAAAGCATCCATCACCTCTTGCTCCGTTCCAACAAGGCCGTTCCAGCGCAGAAATATCCTCGACTCCGCTTAAACATGGCCCCGACCGGAAGCTCTCGGCCCCTCTCTACTGGCGACACGATCAGCGTGGTTGGTGTCGCGATTTCGCTCGTCGCGGCCGTCATCTCCAGCGCACTGGCGTACGCGACCTGGCGCTCGCATGTACGGGCGCAACGCAGAGGTAACGTCTCCCATGGCCGATGCCGTTGCGATGGTCGCTACGGCTGGAAGAGAAGAAGCGCAAGACTTGGGGCAGCGAAACGCGAGGGAATGGTATTTTGCTTTCGGTCGTCGTGCTTGACCAGCGGTGGCAGGTGGCAGGTGGCAGGTGGCAAGAGGTGGCGGAATGGCCATTGACTCCCAGCTCTTTCTTGATTTTCCTGTAATTTTGGTGTTCGTGATGCGAGCTCTTGATGTTTCTTCCCGAGGCGCTTCGCTTCATTTTCCGCTCAGCTGATGTCGTTGTTCCACCTCTTTTCGCATCGCTCGAGACTGCGCGTCGGTCCATGCGCCGACCCCAACCAAGCTTCCCAGTCGCGCGACAGCACCGCCGTCGGTTAGAAAGAGTCCCTGCCGCTGATTTATTAAAGAATCGTTTAGATTCACATCTAAAGTGCGTCTGAAAGCTTGCATTGAGTGCACAATCAGTCTTTTGATGTGTGGCGTGGTGGTTGGGATGACGGCACATGGGATGGAAAGCGTGATGCAGTGTTGGCCGAAAGCCAGCAGCACACCAGGGTTGTTGGGCGGTAAGCGATTCTGCCACGAATGGGATAACGAGGACGAGTGGCCCAGGCTTTTTCGTTCCGTCTCCTGATTGGCCCAACAATTCCCGCTCTAGCGTAGCGGTGCTGGATTTCAACTGAATACATACAAGACCAATCACTCTCTGTCCTGATTTGTAAATAGTAGAATAGGGTTGCGTGAAACATTGACAACACCACTTGACCGGTGCTGCATCGGATTTCAACTAACCAATGAAGAGCCGTCTGAATCTATTCAATCCTCGGCTTGACTTCAATCCCTCGCGAGAGTGGCTTAGGATGAATGTTATTGGACTTTGCGGGTGTATCCTTGCTCGATCGACGCTTATCGGCGTAGATTCCGAGCAGGCAAGATCTCATCACCAACGCCCACGTAGAACCCGAATCAATGAAAGCCTTCCCAAAGTAGCTCTTGAGATGAGCTTGTGGTGTTTTCAGTGTTCTGCAAGCTGGAATCCAGCTCTTTGCGCACTCGTTGGCCGGAACGACCTCCGACGAGCGCACTCACGTCTTACCTGCATAGTTGGTCGTAAAAACCCGACCTTCCCAAAGCTGCTTACCAATATTATAGCACCCTACTCACACGAGAAGCCGAAGAACATGTGTAATAGAGCCTTCATCTACATCCGGATATTCGCTTCAAATGCCCATGAAGCTTCCATATGTCTGAAAGGGTACCGGGGACCGAGGGAAGAGGGAGTTGAATCCGACACATCCATATTGCGCGCTTGTTCCTCGTTTGCCTCCGGGCCTTTGCCAGGTAGGTGGTACAACAGCTGATATGGCGCACTGTATGCCAAGTCCGTGGCGTCATGGATGCGTCCTGGACACGGGTTGAAGCCGGGTGAACGCCTTACAGGTGGGAAGGGGTGGCGAATATGGTCACTCATTGACGACGACGGCCGGTACCGTGCTCCTGTCGTTACGGGTGGCATGTTGCAGCATTCCCGCCCGCTTCAGACCGCTCATGACGGAACTGGGATTTTGTGATACGATGCTTGATCCCCTGCTCAGAATGCAGGGGTCTGGCTATCGTATCTGATAGCCAAGAGTCGAGCGCGAGGCGAGGTGCTGCAAAGTTCCTGCGCAACAAAGGGGAAATATCTATTCGGGGCGAATGCTAATGATTTTAGGCATGTCATTGTGAGAATGTCTCTCAGATCGAGAAGCGGGAACCACAGTAGGTTTTCTGTGCCCCGCAGAGGGCGCTGCACTCTTCTTATACGGGTAGTTGAAGCAAACCTCCAGACATAGATGCGGATTTTCAACCGTACAAATACATCTATGTAGATAAGATTCAACTAACCACGTAAGTGACGTGCAGCCTGTGAGACATATGTGAGATGGCCCGATTCTTTTGCAACCAGCTGTGGCACGCCTTTTCCCCACGTGTGACATCACTACGATCAGAGGCACGGCCGGGAGGACCTCGTATGCCATCCTGAGGCAAGCCAGGAGGATGATCCTTCTCGCGTCATATGCATGACTATCCATTCGCAATTGAGGGCAAACGCATAGTTCGAGGGTGAAATGGCATCCCAAGGAAACATCAGTGACAGGTCACGTGGTGAACCACAGCGCCGGAAAGTCTTTCCTGCAAGGCGGAAAGCTTCTGTTCACTCGGTTCGGAGCTTGGGGTGGCGGCCATTGACGAACGACACCGGCGGCTCTCCACGTGGTGATCATCAGCCCCTGCTGCTGACACAAGCTGCGGCTGATCTGATCAGCCTAGGAAAATAACCCATCGGCTACGGCGGTGAAAATGGAGGCCACTGTAAGGTAAGGTTTCTGTGTGGCGGCCGCAACTCATGACGCATACTCCTCGAAATTGAATTCTTGGTATGACCGCCTTCTCAACGCTGCTGACAGTCTCGTACGATCCGCTGATCTTTCTGTTTGCCTAGCTGCCTGCTTTCCCAACGTCCCGTCCCTGCAAAAGGCGGATTCGGGCCGTGTGCAAAATAGGTGACTCGGCAATCCGCGAGAATCCTGGGACGAGCTGCCTGCCAATCACCCGTGATCCTGTCTAGTCTGGTGCAGGAGGTTCACGCACGGATCGGCATTCAACTGTTTGAAACCCCGCACGGCGGTACCTTCTCTCGTGAGGCATCACCGCCGAGCTTTGCTGGTGCAGGTAACGGAGCACGGGATGCTCCTCCCGAATGCAACCATGAGAGGCGCTTGCCAGCCATCTGGCACAGGTTGTGATAGGTCAGGCACAGAAAAGTGGATGCCTTGAGCACACTGCGTTAGAGGTTGGCCATGGCTCTCCCGCACGTCTGTAGATCCTGGACCAATGGCGAGGTCGGGGCTGACCTTTTAGGGCGTTGGATCAGTAAACCGCTGCAGGACGCATGGTTTCAACCAGGGATGAGTGGCCGTTGGAGCTACCCGGCGGTGGAGTGCAGCTCACGTGTGCCGTATGAGGCGTGGATAGGACGGACCGTGGAGCTGGATCAAACATGCACGCGCGGATGGTCGGTTGGACGCCGCGCGGGAGCATCCTGGGGTCGTGCAGCATGCAAAAGGAACTTTACTTGATCCGCCGCTTAAGCCGCCGACTTCACCTCAAGGCTCGCTCCCTGACCAAGGCCTTCCCAAACAGCATGATAGCTCCGGCAGAAGCCGCCGTGCCGCCATTGAGACCGGGAGCGTGTGCTTACACCGCTTCGAGGCGAGCGGAAGGGCAAGGGCCTCGCAGCAGAGGAGGGATCCTCGGGTTTCAACGTCGTGTCCGGCCACGGGATTACGATTTTCGGTGCGGGCAAGGCTTGGATTGCCACTGCTCGACCAGGTATAGAGCCTTGATGCTGGTCCGGCGTCTGCAGGCGCAGCTGCTCTCGTCCTCTCCATGGGGGTCCGCAGTCAAGGGATGCCATGCGTCCAGGGGGCGGCAGGGCACCCGGGCGGTGGAGCGCGCCGTTGAAGAAGCGGGAGAGCGGCAGCTCTAACGCAGCATGCCCGGAAGGACCACGCTTCAGGCCTGGGGAGCAGACGCAGGGCGCGGGCGCGGAAGCGGGAGACAGAGGCGATGTGGGTCACACGCAGCGTCGAGGCATCTATCCAAGGCAATCAGCTACATGCTCACAGCGATATACAGGCTTTCTTACCACAAACGGCGCTCTACCAGGCGTCTTGCCGCGACGCCTCACGGTTCCAGGCCCGCCGAGCACACTGCAATGCACGCTGCGGTGCGCCGGAGGCCCTGGCGTCGCGGTTGGCACGCCATGGGCGGATGTACGCCGAAAACCCGCGGCGAAGCTGGGCTTGTGGGGCGACCGAATCCCGGATGACGCTGCAAGCCGGGCGGAAATTGGAAAACCAAGGAGTCTGACGCGTGCAGCTCGTCGCAGCGACCGTTTTGCGCAGATTTGCGCGGGCGGTAAGGTGAGAATATGGGGCGGAGCGTTGGTGAAGGACGTATGGGAGGTCTCTGATCTCGAGGTCCTGGAGGTCCGTGAGCGAGGGTCTGGAGATCGGGATTTGTGAGGCTTAAAGAAGCAGTGACGGAGGCGGCCGGGGCCCGTCCCATCCCTGTGCAATCGAGATTTTCTGACCTCTGAGCGCTGCGCTGCTGGGCCCCCGACCTGCTCTGAGCCGGGGTGGGCGGCGGCCAATCAGAGCGCGCCGGCGCTTCCATGGAGACTTGCGCACGCCGTCGGCCAGACCTAATGATGCGAGCCGGCATGTAGCGAGCAGGAGCCAGAGATGACGCAGCGCACGCGAAGATCAGGTACGGTACACGCAGGACGCGAGCGTTGACGCCGGACCCTTAGGATTGACGGGGTCCGCGCAACGACTATGATGTTGGCCCCGGCGCGGCCGGACATGCGTCCTGCGACCGGCGGCGGCGGCTGGCGTCGTGGGGGGCAGGCGCGCCCCACGAGGACGGGGGCGCTGTCGTTTGCACGGTCGCACGTGTCGGGGGCATCGCAGGATCGGCACCGGGCAGGCAGCGCGGGCACGGCAGCCCTGTCTCGCTTCACGCTGCACACCGCGACACCTCTTCAGCTACATGCAGGTCTGTTGCGCAGGCTCAGGCCGGCTGCGCACCGTCCCGGCTGCTGCGATGCCCACGGCAGCCCTCGCGCATGTGCGCGGTTACGCGAGACCCTGGCCGCGGAAGTAGCTGCTGATGGTGCGGCATCCTAGCTTGTCTCTTGCTGTTTTGTCCCGATGACGCTCCATCTGCGCCTTCCCCCGCTGAAATATAGTCCCGCCAACGTCCAGCGCTCGTTCTCAGCTGCAACGCCTCTCACAGTCCTCTCTTCCTCACCGCCTGCCCCCAGCTAGCCTCCTGCTGGCCCCGGCCTGCTCGCTCGCAGCTGCCGCTTCGAAACTGTCCACCGTGCCCACACGCCTCTCCCGCCACCATCCAAGCCTCTGCCGCCTTGACACGGCCCACGCCGCTCGAGCAAGCTCCGCACTGCCCCATTGACTTTCTCCACACCTGCCCCGGCCCATTGGGTACTGTCGCCTGCCTCCCGGTCCTGCCATACATATATCTCGCCTTCCGCCAGCTTTGTGTCGAGCTCACCCTCCCACTTCACTCCTCACAGCCTGAGAAGCGCGCTACCTTCCAGTCACACTCCGAATCACCCAGACCCTCCGGGTCCGCTGGCTGCTATTAGGCATTGCCCCATTGATTCGGAGAGAGTGATTGTCTTCCACCTGCAAGGCCCCGCCACCAATCAGCTTACGCCATACTCGACCACCGTTACGAGCATCCGCACTCATGGAGACCACGTTCATCACCATTCATGGTGAGCGCTGCCCCCTCGGCGCCTAGAATTGGACTCGAAGCTGACTCCTCCGCCTCACAGACCTCACCCGCGAGGCCCGCGTTCTTTACTCCTCTGACTCCATCGTCGATATTCTCGGACACACTCCCGATGAGGTTGTCGGCAAGTCCTGCTGGGACTTTTTCCACCCGGAAGAGATCCCTTTTGCGAAGGACTTCCACAGCCGTGGCGTCAAGCTTGACAAGGCTGCCGTCTTGGCCTACTGCCAGATCAGGAACCGCGATGGTGCCTGGGTCGGCTGCGAGTGCTGTTTCTCCGTCGTCTACGATGTGATGGTGTGCTGCACCAGTATCTATCGCCGAGGCATGACGAGCCAAAGTGCGAAACCATCCTCCCGCACTCCTCGATCTGTACTGACACCTATCCCCAGAGCGCGCGGTTGAGGCGCCCATTGTCCGCAAGCTGTTCTCATCTTCGCCGAAGGACCCGAGGTACCACATGCTATCCCATCTGTCGGCCAAGTTCAATCTTGGTCCCAAGCAGCAAACCCACGAGCCGCGAGCCGCTCTTTTTCTCAATCGCTTCACCCGCACTTTGACCGTTATGTATGCCACCAGTGGTATTGAGCAGGTCATCGGCATCCCCTCTGAGGAGATGAAGGGCAAGAGCTTCTACTACTGCATCGAGGAGAATTGCTTGCAGGATGCCGTCCGAGTGCTGGAAACAGCCAAAGGCAACGATTCCATCGCATATCTGCGCTTCCACTTCCGTGATCCCCGAATTCGTCCGAACCGTGATGCGCTGAGCGGTTCGGACGATGAGGGCACGGACGAGGCCATGACGGATGTCACCGAAGACGAGGACGAGGGTGGTGTTGACGTCGGAGAAGAGAGCGTCAGGACCCCTCCAGCTCTCGTTTCTGATAACTCCACGAGCACCTCGGGTGTGGAGACCGACAACCCAAGCACCTCTAACGATGAGGGACACGCCTCTTCGAACAACAGCCGTGCGCGGAGGGCTAACGAAGGTCCTCTCCCTCGGTCGTATGCCTCGTCTCAAGCGCCGACGTCGCCATCCACCAATGGCCATGCCAATGCGATTGAGCTTGAGGCTGTCGTCTCTTGCACTTCGGATGGACTCGTTGTCTGCCTGCGTCGTGCTCGCCCTATAATGCCACCATCCGCACAGCCTCCTCGTGCCGACCAGCCTGCTTATGCCAACGGTCTCTTTGCCGCCCCTTGGGCCCCCGAGCCTGTCTTCCTACCTCCCCTTCCCAACGCGTACGCCAATGCTGCGCAGATGGGTCTCATGGCTCCGCCGCAGCATGCTGCCGCAGCAGGCGGCCCGGACGGGTTTTGGGGCCATGGCGGCCCCACTGCGAACGACTTCATGCAGAGCATCCGCGATGTTGCGGTTTTTGCATGGGCCCTGACGGGTATCAACGGCAGCCTTACCGACTACTCTCGCGGAAAACCAATGGGCGAGTCTCAGCCGCCGGACGGTTTCCCGATCTGGAGTCCTCATGGCAATGGTCATGGAGACGCTATCAGAGCTGATAGCGGAAGCAGCGGAAGCTCAATGAGCGGCGTTACCAGGGACCCTTTTGGCGACCCGGGCCTTGATGGCAGGCGCTTTGGCGCTTAGTGTGGCGAAGACATCGCATATTGCAAAGCGCTTGTACGAATGGGGTTGACTGTGCGAGGATATGAGAAGCGTAAGCTGGAAAGCTTATGAGCTGACGAATCTTTTCACTACGGCCGATAATGTAACGAAGATGACCAACTGAGAAAAGCCGGTTCAGACTTCGAGTGTTCTTTTTTCTTTTCTTCTTTCAAACTCCAGGTACCGAAGCAACAGTGCTTCTTGCTTGCGTATAGCGAAAGGAAAAGCGGGAGCCCATTTTCCTTTTTGGCACCCTCACATCTCCTTTATCTCCTCCTTCCATAACCGAGAAATACCAGTTTAGCCTCGCTCCTCCTTTGCGAGAGGAGACAATAGCTATCGCTTACTCTTTATTACTCGACAAAGATACACGTGCGCATTGTGATTTTTTTGGAGCTACTAAAGTGGCTCGCGTTCTTTTTTTTCTTTTTCTTGAGGATGCCTAACAGCGGATTTAGCTACGGATCCGTAAACACGGGAAGGATCCAGCTGATGGCTAAGCAGGAATGTCCCTACTATGCGAACTGCGTCTCACAACCAGATAGCAAGTGTCAGCAGGGGCGGCTATTCAAGAGGCATTGCCGATCGAATTTTCCTTCCGAGTGCACTCCGGGTGAGAATTTTGGTTTCGTAGCTCTGCGGGGTGGCGAATCGTTGTTAGGCATGCATTGGGGGGCATCGACGATTAGAAAGTATAGCTTGTGTGTCCGTGTGATCTGACCGGCAACCGGGCTGCCGGGAAAGGCGGGAAGGCGAGAATAGTGCCACTGGTGCGGTTTACCCCTGCATTGTTGCAGGCGGCGGGTGTATATGTGTGTGCGTGTGTGCGTGTGTCTGTCGTGCGATTTGCTTGATGGTTGGTTGGTGGTTAACCGACTGATGCTGCTGCTGCTGCTGCCCGACGGGGGTGGGAGGCGGGGAGGCAAAAAAGAACGGCGTTGAATGGGAGTGGGGGAGATGGGTCGTTGCAGGGGTTCGTGAGACCTGGCGATTGTCATTGGGAGCGGACGGAGGTCCGGAGATGTGGGGAATTGCCGGGATCGTGTGGAGTGGTGCTCCTTTTTGTGGCTTGTTCTCTTTATTGCTCTCATGTAATTATCTTTGGGGCTATTTGGAGGATCGTGAGATGGGAGAAGAGGGAAAAGTGGTCTACGTTATCGTTATCTTGCAGTGTTCGGAAGGGTAGATGTAATCTCTTATCCAAATTCCTTGCATCAAATGGATCAGATCAGCTTCCACCGGTGAGACTTACAAGGACAGGACGAATCTACAGCATAGCTGGGTACACCAAGGACAATTCTGAAAGCCTGAGCAAGTCTTCTGCCCCCACACGAGTACCCACTTGACCGCATGCGCACCGTGTTTACTGCACATATTGTATGTACAACCAATCAGCCACTGTGCAACAGCAGGTTGACTGCCGGATTTTGTTGTTCACGCAGCGGCTGTGCAGCGCAGTGCAGTGCAGAGTGCGTCGCATTCATGCGCATGTACTATGCATGTAATGCAGCAAGTAGGAAGGGGGAGAGAAATTGATGTATAGTTGAACGAAAATCACGTGGGTCAAATGTGGTGGCCTCGGTGTTGGATGTAATCATCAAGCCACGGTACACCTTAGGGAAAGGAAATCGGGAACAGGGAAGCAAGTCGTCAGAATCTTGCCGGCTCTGCCTCTTTCGCCCCGCTATCCCACGCGACCGAACGGAGAAGCACCTTTCCCACGTGAAAAGGATGTACAAATCCCCGATTGGCTGCGCCCCGCTGATCGTAGCTTTTTACATTCTTCCTTGCTCTGTACTAAAGTCTCACAGGTGCTGTTGCTCCTCTTGGCGACATCGCTAAATAGCATCCATGCCGGGCGAGCCGGATCGGCCAAAGAATGTTTTTGTTGTGGTTGATTATCCAGAGACATTCTGATAAGCGGATTGCGTAGATGGCGTTTTTGCTCCGCAGCCTGGCAGTGCGGCCCCCCTTCGTGCCGCTTCACGCTTCCTGACACGCTGATCCCGAGCGTTCTGGCCCGAACGATTGTCGCTGCGGCGGTGGCGGCGAGAGCGCCTTCGCTGCTGATCATTATTGACGACTGCCCTCTTTTTGCCTTTTCTCTATGCTCGGGGATTACTCAACGGTTGCCTCGCTGTCCTTAGTTGCCCTGTCGCATTCTTCAGTTGCCCACAAACCCGGTCAACGTTGCCACCGACCACATTAACCTAGGTACTTGACATCTGAAGGAACCCCCCCGTCCAGTCGGCTGCCGCGCCGGCGAGGGGCTTGTACGTCGTTGCACGAATCGACCTTTGTCGTCTTAGTACTACGAGCTCGGTTCGATGAGTATGTTGACATGGCATAGCTTCAACTACTCGGATTTGGTGAAATACTACAGCCGACCGGCTATGCACTTGGCGATGGTACCCGGGAAGGTGAATGCATTGTTAAGAGGCGGATCATATCTTCCGTCAGAGAGCAGCATGTACGCGCAAATGGAGCGTACACAGCTTCGAACTCATCTGCAGTGGGGTGAAGTAGCCATGACTTTCGCGTACCGTGGAGCGACGATATTGGAAGACAGGGGGCGTGCAGACAGCAGCAATGGAGAGACGGTACGGTGTTCCTCTACCAGGTGTTTCCTTGTCTCTTCTTCTCTGTGCTTATTCAGGGCGAACATAGAATGTTCATGCTATCTGTGGGAAGCCCAACCGTTGCAAGTATAGGCATTGTACATACAAGCTAGAACTAGATGGAAAAGGGGGAGAAGACGGACGTGCGGAATATGCCCGCCATGTGTTGCTATGTCCTCGGTCGCACCGTCGTTGCGGTGTAGCACAAGTGAACCGACCGTTGCGGCCGTTACTGGCGGTTGCTCCATGTAGTGCACTGCGAAGATTAGTAACCAAAAACGGTCGGTAGTGTCCCATATTGCGAGGAGAAGGAAAGGCGGTGGAGAAGGAGAGACGGGGTGGTGAGAGGATGGTGACCGGTGTTACCGTAGGAGGAACAGAGGAGGTACCGCTGGCAGCGGGGAAGGAGGCAGAGACTGGTAACCCGAGATGGCGGGATGGCTCATTGTTGCACGTACGTGCAGAGACGGGCGTTTTGGGTAAGCCGAGGGGTGTGATATAGCGGGCGGGGGCTGCAGTCTCAAGCGGAGAGCTACTGCGGAGAAGGAAGAAAGGAAGAGAGGAAAGAGGGACTCGAGAATCGACTGGCTTTGAGGCAGGATGGTGCGGCAAGTCGATCCTCGGCGGGCAGTAAGAGTGTAGTGTCGGCGAGAAAGTGGTCCGAAGAGTTGGAATAGGTACGGGCCAGAGGATGCAGCCCTCATCCAGCACAAAACGCCACGGAGACACGCTCGACACGCAAAGATTCTCGAAACGAGGTATATCTTCCCGTGGGTGGGCTTGCAGTGAGCGGCGTTCCTGTACAACGTGCCACGGGAACGCAAGAAATCGACGATCGCCTCCAACCAGAGGTCGTACAGAGTACCCCGCCCGTTGGCGAATGAGAAGGCCGTTTTTCGCCGAGAGGCACCTTCGCTGGCGCTGAGCTCATCGGCATGAGTCACGAGTGTACGAGGCCGGCTCGCTTAAGTAGTATTGCAGGTTGAAGCCTCTGTTCAGACATTTCCGTTGTCAATGCCGTCGCACATTAACGTCCCTATGAGCGTTTCAAGCGACCAACCCTTGCAATGTTGCAGCACTGAACTCGTACAACAGTGTATCCTCGAACTAAATGAGGAGCTGAAATGTGCATATAAGCGTAACTGATCGATGCAAATTAGGACGGACTTGTCCGGAGAATTGCCCCACATGTGCTGCAATACGAAGCGGAACATTAGCTTTGTTATATTGGGAACAGATCCGAGGACATGGAACGCTATGAAGAACAGGATACGGCTTCTTCTTCTTCTTACTGAAGTATGTTCCACGAAGGCCTGCCGATGAAGATCCGCCATCAAGGGGCTGGCAAATGGTAAAGGAAGCGAGGCCGGGGACCCGGTCGCCGGATAGCGCGACACACCAGCATTCCGCAACGTACCAAGCAGTTGGCTATAAGGCCGAGGCTCAGCTCCGTCCTCCATTGCCGCTGACGCCTCCCGAGAAGCCGAGAGCAGTCGACACCAATTGCCGAGCACTGTCGACATGCGCGAGGGCGCTGCCTTGCTGGAGCGTGAGCTTCCAGGGCATGTCGGAGTTGACGAGACAAAGGAAAAAGAAAAGTGAAAAAGAGACAGCTCACATGCGCGTGTGTCGGCGATGATCGCCTGCAACAACCCCAAAGAGGAAGTGCTGCCGACGCTGGAGACGAGCAGGTGTCAATTCATCAGCTGGGAAGTGGACTTGGTGGCGAACATCACAATGCCCCTTCATGCGCGGCACTCAGGCCCAGTCCTTGGGATTTTCTGCAAGCCTCCTTCGCACTTAACTGCTTTCCCTGCTTGCTTCACGCGAATCCAGCCTGCTTCACCTGCCATTCCGAACTTTCTCCTAGAACCCCCCGAACACGGCCCCTTCTCACTCCCATCGTCGGAATAAGCAGATCATCCCATGATCTCCCACTGCAACCGCCCACTCCCCACCAACGCTCCACGCAACCTGTCTCGAGCAGAACGTCATCTTGGGGACCACGATGCTCTTGTGCGGAGGAACGGGCGCGAATGGGTCCGAAATGCTCCACAGCTTCTTAACTGCAGCCTTTTTGTCTGCACCGTTGGAATTGCTGGACTGAACCGAGGACGAGCCTGTGCCCGTTGAAGCAATCCCGCTGGATGCATTCGACGCAATGCTCTCCTCCCGCGATATCAGGCTGCCTCGGCCCGCACCCACCCCCGGGCCGTCGCGTTCTGCACGCTTGCGCTTGTTGGGGATGCGGAACGTGACCTCGGTCTTGACGCTGTCCTCGCTTCCCTCTTCCAGCCGCTGCAGGTCCCACCACATGAATCTGCTCTTTTCGTTGCCCATGACTAGAATCGGATGCTTGTTCGGCATGTGGAAGAGGCCGAAGCGGTTGTAGAACAGTGGTGTCATGGGCGTATCGAATGAAAGAAGTCGTTGAAAGCGCCTACCGAACGCCGAGGCCGTACTGCCGTAGGCATCACTGCTCTCGTCTGGGTTGTTTATGCCGTATGCTTCATTGTGGCCTGCCGTTGACAACGGCGGTGGAGGGCTGTTGCTATTAAAGCCGTCAATCTTCCAGAGAAGGATCTGGTTTTCCTTGGCAGATCTCGAAAGTACAAGGTCGCCGTAGAAGAGCACGCTGCGGTGTATGAGTATGTGTAGGAAAGTTTGTGGTCTGGAAACTGACCAATCTACCATGTCCGAATGCACTTCAGTGGTAGAGAAGTGAGGGTAATGGATTATGTTCACTTTGTCTGTGCCGGTATCTATGTCTGGAAGCTCTGGCACGACCCACTGACAACAACGTCAATAGTGAGGTGGGGGGTAGCACTGGAAATTACTCACGATCTTGACAGCAGAATCCATAGCACCTGAGATCAGGTACCTACCGGAGGAATGAAACGACTACTATGATTAGTGAAGACACCACGAAGCGTAAAGGAGATGCCGTACGACTGAAAGAACTCTATCACGATGACCCTCTGCTCCACTGCAGATGACTGGACAGGGCTGCTTAGCATACTTGGAATCAAGGTGCCAAATCCGGATGGAGTGGTCCTCGGAAGCCGAGGCTAATATAGCTGGCGAGAGGGGAGAAATAGCAAGGTCATTGATAGCCTGAGCCAGCTTAGTAGAGGTTGGTAGAGGATTACAACATTGCTTACCGCGCCATGGCCGGCCAGGCACTATGATACGGTCAGTAGGTATCCTTTCCCATTGAGTCGGTTCGAGCACGTACCCTGGTGAGCTTACCAGTGGCCACGTTGAGAACCCTGATGATAGACGACGGGCTTCCCGCGAGGCAAACAAGAGGATCTCCATTGGCGGGATCTTGAGACCATACAAGGCTGTTGAGCTCTAGATCCTGAAAAGTGTCAGCGAGAATGCTCTGAAATAAACACTGGTGATATTCAGAGTTACCTTTTCCTCATCTCTGAATTCTCGGATAATTTCAATGGCGTTGTCCCTGTCGAGCGTCGGACGGCACACGATGGTCTTGAATGGTTAGATGGGGTTTGAGTGACAGAGGGGTGAGACAGCCCTACCTGCCGACCGCCGGTGGCGGCAAATATAGGCTCTACGCCTGGTGGAGTGTAGGGGTAGAACTGGACGTCATAAAGTCGAGCGGTAAATTGAGCTGCAGAGTCAGACATGCAGCGGCGACAGGGGTGACGGGAAGCACGCTCTCACCTCGGTCACTGCCGGTGGTTACTTTGCCCTTGATGGTTTTGGTTAGACGGCGATGGGAATTGAATTTCAAGCCACGAACATACATCGACGCGCAGGGTGGCCCTCAGGTTAGGAAGGTCGCCAGCCGACGGCATTGTGAAGGCGCGGGACAGAGGGCGACGCGTTATTGCGTCCCAAGTCTAATTGCTGGCGGGCGCTTGCCTGCTCGCGACCATGATGGCACTAGTCTACGTGACAGTCTGATATGGCGCGTCGCGGGTGTTGTTGGTTGGTGTGGCCGCCGTGTTTGCCGGGCGGGAACCTAGGCGCGCTCGGCGATCGGGCAGCTGTAGCCGGCACCCGCTCGCTTAAACTTTGCGTCCATCGCCCCCGTCTCATCTCACCTCCATCTCCTCTTCCTTCTCATCTCACTTCCTCTCACCTCCCTTCTGCGTTTTCACATCTTCTTCATCAAGCCTCCCTCCCCGACCCTCATTTGCGACCGCCGAGGCCCCTAGGATCACCCCGACTGCCCTTACTGACTTGGCTTCAATGTCCGTACCATGCCAAGGCCTCGCCCATACACAATGATCATCTGGAATACCAGTCATTTCGCCCCCTTCTTCTCAGCAAACTTTTCTTGCCTGATTCCCTCGGCTCGCCGCAGTTCTTCACCAATCCCCAAACATCAAAAGTCGTACATTTCTCCCATTGGATTCGGCCCAAGAGTTACGCAAATATATCCGCGGATGTGAGAGGGACACAAAGCTTCATGCACGCCGCAGGCCATACATTTTCCAACACTCGGGCCTAAATCTGGATGAGGTCGGAATGGTGGCACTTGGGGGAAGACTCGGAATTCCACGCCTTTCTATATTGACAAGGTTGACTGCCCAGAAAGGGCGCTAACGCTCAAAGAAATAGCCGTTCCACTGCTGATATGCCAACTGACCAAGTAGAGCGGGAATGCTTGATCTTCTGCACCGCGTTACACAACCGTGCAACCGCCTGATGCCCCTTCACATATGTATTGACTCACCCGTGAGCTAGCATAACCCAAATTTCTCGCTCTTTTCGCAGCTTCTTTAGCTGTCGTGGAAGTCGTTGCATTTGTAGGCCAACATGGCCTTCTTCGATGCTTTCTTTGAGGCTTTCCACCCTAAGCAGGCTTATTCGCAATTGCCCAACAGGGAAGACTCCAATGAGCAGCCTCCGCCGGCCGAGAAACCGGTTGACAAGCCATCTGGCTCCAAACATCGTTTCCTCTGTTGTCTTGCTGTTGCTTGTTTTGCTGTTCTTCTGTTCCTACCAATCATCTATACGACACATGTCGACGTCCACATTCTTAACACTTGGGATCCCCATGTCGAGGAAAACGAGGCAGATTGCGACACGTTTGCTCCCATCTTCGGCAGCAAGGAAGATGCGAGCAAGTTCTACTACCCCCCCATCGGCACCAACTTCCATCCGCAAGTAGCGCCATTCAATCACCCGCCGGCGGAGCGGCCGCGAACGCCTCTCTTCATCCCCTTTACTCGCAATAACAACATGCTGCGGCAAGCGGTGCTGGGCTGGATAGCAGCAGGCTGGCTGCGATCGGACATCATCATTGTGGACAACACGGGCACGATGGACGCGAACCCGCTGGGACAGCTATCGCGTGAGAACCCCTTCTTCATTGACTATGACCTGTACCGCGCGCGCTACGGCGTTTCCATTATGCAGGCATCAACACTTCTCAACTTCGCACAGCTGCAGAACTTCCTGCTGCGCCTGGCCATCGCCGAGGGGTGGCCCTACTTCTTCTGGTCGCACATGGATGTTGGCGTGCTGTCTGACGAAGTCACCGTCCCCTACAAGTCCTTCTACGCCCGCGCCCTCGACGTCCTCAACGACGCCACGCTGCCCCATCCCAGCTACCCAAACATCACTTGGTCCGCATCGCCGCGCGAGATGCGCAACACGACGGGTGCGTGGGCGATTAAATTCTTCGAGTTCGATAATTTGTCCCTCATCAACGTCGCGGCGTGGCGCCGCATCGGCGCCTGGGACACATTCGTTCCCTACTACAACACCGACTGTGACGCCTACGCCCGCATTCTCCTCCACGGCTACGCGAAAGACTCGGTCTCCGCCGGTCGCATCTTCGACGTGGCCGATCAGGCGGTCGCGGCCCGCGACGATCCGACCGGGGAGAGGCTGGAAGCCCTCTTCTTCCCCCACGCGAGCCTCACGCTCAAGAACGCGAGCCAGGCCGGTGCTCAGCTCGAGCAGTACCGCATCGAGCTCGCGGCAAAGGAGAATCCCAACATGACCACTTCCGCCGAGTACCTTGATCTTCCCCAGGACCGCCTGCTGGACGACCCCGACAACTCTCCCAACTCACCCCGCTACCAAGCCCTCGTCCGTACCTTCCAGGACTTGCAAGATAAAAAGTACGCCTCGGGCCGTAATACGTGGCAGGACGCGCAGAAGGGCGGCAAGGGCGAGCCGTGGACGTACGATCCCCGCGGCTTCCAGAGGGCCTGGTGGGAGACGGCGGGCTACGGACGCGATCTCTACACGAAGAAGTGGGGGACGCTTGATTGCAATCTCGGCGGTGTGAAGTTGGGGGATGAGTGGAAGAGTGAGTACCCTCCCACCCCTCCACAAGAGGAGGTAGGAGGGGAGGCTGTGGTGGGGAAGAAGGGAGAAGAAGGAGGCGACAAGTCAACATTGAACAAGAGGTGGGTGCAGAGAGCGAGCAGTGGGGAGTGGTATTTGGGATGAAGGGAGACAGGGATAGTGAAGGAAGTGGTCAATGTGCAGCCTTTTGAGTGCGAAGACGTCAGTCGTTTATTGAAGTTACGATTTCTTTGATCAATGGAAATGCCGTGCATTCTCACATTGGTATTACGGAGCTCCATGTTGTACCCTTTTTACGTAGGTAGCTGAGTCTTTTACAAATCAGCGGTGTCACAAGCTTTCCACGGTAATGCTAGTACGTACATTCTATCAGGGATATCTCACTTACCCGTGCAAGTAGTTCTGAAGATCACGTCCGGCTATCGTACCGATCGCTCGTAGGGTAGCAGAATACGTTCTCATTAAGAAAAATGGCAACGGGCATCATTTGCATGGATTTTTTTTAAAAAAAAAAAATAATAAAGCGTAACGGGAGAGAAGAGCTTCGGTATTCCCATTTTTCAAAGCAAAAAGAAAAAAAGAATTGAAAGCTGATATGATACTTCCGCGATTTGTTGATATTTACATGTCATTGAAGAGGCCAAAGCTCACGATGTGAATAGGGAAGTCTTGGCGTGGAGAGCATTGCCGCCAACGAAGAGCATAGAGAGGGTCGCGATTGTAGCCACCATGCTGGGAAAGTGTCAGTGTAGTTCTTCTTTTTCTGATAAAGAGGTCAACGTACTGGAAGGCGGATCGTGCCTCGCCCTTTGCATTCAGGTAGGCCCATTTGTAGCCGACGCGGGAGAGGAACCAGACGGCATGGTAGGTGTTCTGAAGCTCAGGCGAGACACCGCCGAGCCATCCTGTCAAGCTGGCGACGAGGTACAGCGGCATGGCCTCAGCCAGGTTCGTGGCGGCGGCGTTGGAGCGAATGATCTTAGCGCGCTGCTCATGGCTGACAACGCCCTTTTCTTGCACGGCGCGGGCGAGCATATTCGCGGGGTCCTGGTTGTTTTCACCCAACAGCTTGCTGGAATAGTACATGCGGGGCGTTGCGACGACATTGATGGCGTATGTCAGGAAGAGCGACACGATTGGCGTCGGAGGCAAGCCCAAGGGCCTGAGGGTGGAGAAGAGGCCTGTCGTAGTGGATGTAGACATGGCGAATGGCAACGGTATGTAGCAGCGGTCGAATTGAGGGGCTGAAATGCCAATTGGAGGTGCAACTTGATGGATGAATGGCCAGCAAGGTGCTGTTACTTATACACGGTCAGACCGTCAGACCCCGGTACGTCATCATGCTAACGCTCCATCGGAACGACTTCACCCGACGACAGGATCGTTCTGCTGACGGTGGGGGCACGCATATAGTCCTTCGTTTCAGATCGGGAATGTGGGAAGCGGGTCTCTTCTGTACCTAGTAGCAGGCAACAGTTGAAGCAACAGGGCAAGCGTGGCCTGATGGTTCCTTCTGCCTTTGCGGCTGACAGCGAGAGCCCACAGAATGACTCGGCGAGCATCGGCATAGAATCGCCCCCGGCAAAGCTCGTTGCAACATCGTCAACACCACGCAGCAAGAAATGATGTTTGCGTAAGTCTATTGACGAGTGCGGCCTTGCTAGAATGTGTGGACGGGCCAATCACGTGCGGATCCGCGGATTATTCATGACACTTTGCGGCTTCTCAGGCGCGGCGGCCAGGGTGCGGCCGAGCCCCGTCGGGCTGAACACCATCGCCAACCCACCATCGAACCCATCCATCCACATCGCCTCTCCGCGCCCCGCACTCACCACCGCACGCCCCGACCCCCGAAAATCCGCCCGCGCAGCCCGCGCATCCAGCAGCCATGGCGGCCACCAAGCAGGAGTCGCAGAAGATTTTCGAGAAGCTCAAGACCAAGCCCGCCAACAAGGTCCGCCGCCCCTGTTCTGCGCCCGCCCTTCGACGCGCTTTCCGCTGACTGCTGCCCGCGACCAGATATGCTTCGACTGCGGCGCCAAGAACCCCACCTGGTCATCAGTGCCCTTCGGCATCTACCTGTGCCTCGACTGCTCTGCCAACCACCGTAACATGGGCGTGCACATCTCCTTTGTGCGCTCCACCAATCTTGACAGTATGCTCTCCCGTGCCAATGCCCCTCCCGCCCCGCTGACCCTGCTGCAGTCTGGCAATGGGACCAGCTTCGCCTCATGAAGGTCGGCGGCAACGAGTCGGCCACCAAGTACTTCCAGTCCCACGGTGGCACCGCCGCCCTGAACAGCAAAGACCCCAAGGCCAAGTACAGCTCGAACGCCGCTACAAAGTACAAGGAGGAGTTGGCCAGGAGGGTCACTCTGGATAAGAAGCAGTATGCACCCACTATCCTCGCCCACGCCCTTTCAATGGGTGCTGATCAGCCAGATTCCCCGACGAGGTCGCCATCACCGATGTGCCCGACGTCGAGACCTCCGGCTCCAACACTCCCGCCGGCGATGAGGATGATTTCTTCTCGTCCTGGGACAAGCCCACCATCAAGCGCCCCAGCAACCCTCCCTCGCGCACCGGCACCCCCGCTGCCGGCAGCCGCACCGCCTCGCCTTTCCTCAACGCTTCCTCCAACGGCAACGGCACCGCCCGCTCCAAGTCACCGCTCTCCGCCGGCACCGACTCCGCCCCTGCCGCCCCCCGCGCTGTTCCCGCATCCACCATCCGTAGCAAGACCGCCACCACGGCGAAGCCCAAGGCCAACATCCTCGGCGCAAAGAAGAAGGGTCTGGGAGCAAAGAAGGTCGTGGCGGGTGGCGGAGACGGTCTCGATTTCGAGGAGATGGAGCGCAAGGCGAAGGAGGAGGCTGAGCGCATCGAGAAGCTGGGATACGATGCTGAAGCCGAGCGCGCGGCCGCGGAGGAGGCTGCGAAGGCCAAGGAGGCTGAGAGCCGCGCCAACATCGTCAGTCCGACTCCCGTGAGCCCGCGCGGCGGGTTTGGCTCCACCAGCAAGGAACGCAACAGCGGCGATGTCGAGCGTCTGGGCATGGGTGTTGCAAGGCTGGGCTTTGGTCAGGTTGGTTCCAGCAAGCCTGCTGCTGCTGCGCCCAAGAAGATGGGCGGTTTCGGCTCTACGAGTCGGCCGGCTGAGGATGGTACGTTGCGAGAAACTGATTACTTTTTCGCGATCTGTGAGGGCTCGGTGCTAATATTTCCCTCCAACCGTAGATTCCGAACGCTTCGCTCGCCAAAAGTTTGGTACGCAGAAGGGTATCTCATCCGACGAGTTCTTCGGTCGTGGCAGCTTCGACCCCTCTGCACAGAACGAGGCAAAGACTCGCCTTCAAGGCTTCGAAGGAGCAACCTCTATCAGTAGCAACGCATACTTCGGACGGCCTGAGGATGACGGCCCGGCTGGTGAGGACTATGGTGATCTCGAGAACGCCGCCAAGGATTTCGTGCGGAAGTTCGGAATCACTGCTGGCGATGACTTGGATAACCTATCGAACCTGTTGGGCGAGGGAGCAACGAGGTTGCAAGGTGAGTTCTCCCAATGGACTAAACTATGCTCTACTATAGAGCGCTTTCGACTGCAGTTGCGGTTGACTAACATGTGTCTGCTTTAACAGGTGCCATTCGCAACTACCTTAACAGCTAAATTACCCGCGCTTCATTTACCGAGACGTGTGTACGCCTCTTTACGTTCCCCCTCGAAGTTCGGTTCCCGGCATGTGTTTTCTCAGCAAAATTTGGTTGGTCACCACAAACGGTGTTTGGCGGGACGGTGGTTGAGGTGTCGGGTTGGTTTCGTCCCGGCAGCTGGTGAATGCTCAGCAACAATTGACAGAGAGGAGTTGTGTCGCATTGATGGTCAACTCTTTATGGGAATCATATCTTTCATCTTCCAAGGAACCCCCTTTTTTCAGCAACATTTCCCCTGTCCGCTTCATCACGGATTTTTTCTCAAGAACGCAGGGAACCTTTTTTTTTTCTTTTCATCTCTCTATTGGTCGGGACTGCTGGGTCGAGCCCGTACGCTTTAGGGGTGCTGGTGGTTAAGGGTTGTATTCGATGTGATAGACTTTGCAAAGGATGGATAGGTTTCAGGCCGTGTAATGCAGATGTGTGATATAGTTGACGATAAACGACGGCTATGAGGTCAGTTCGCTTAATGTTGCAACAAGGTCGAGGTAGTTGAATTTTTGTCTGAATACTCTTCCACATGTATGTTGTGCATTAGGGTGGAAGTTTGTGTGACACCAAGGCGGAATGAGTCCAAATACTTGCTTGAGTTGTCCGCAGATTGGCTCATCATTTATAACTCACTGTGCCACCTTCCCGGCGCCAGCCCTTTCTTCGAAGTCGCAAATATGGAGGCAGGAAGTGTTCCTGATAGGCGGCTGCTGTCTACATTGAGTAAGCCTATTTTCACAGCTGATCTCCGGTCAGTCGCTGCTTCTCTTTCACACGAGGCAAACAGAACGAAGGATCTTGGCACATTTGGCGAAGAAAATGCAAACAAGAAAAAAAAAGAAAAAAGGAAGAGATTTGACCGGTGCGGGACTCTGAAATGATGTTAGAGACTTAGAAGAGTATAACGGAACTGGGCTTATCGAACTTACCGAACCCGCAACCTTACCCTTGACGGCACGAAGCCTACAATCTACCCATCTACCCATTAAGGGGCGAGATCAGTGGATGAAACCAATGTCTAACGGGTAAGATCAGAAGGGGTACGCTCTACCATTGCGCTAACCGGCCCATTTGATGGAAGAAACAGTGGCTATGAGCCCAGATATGCGCGAGTTCGCATCAGGCAGAGAGAATACCGGACAGCTTCTCTTCTCTATCACATGTCAACAAGTAGTCTAAGGCGAAATATCATATTCAATCCTCGTTAGTCCGCTTGGTGCTCCTTGGTTCACTTCTGACTTACTTAATCTGCAGTGTTCAAGGCCGCTTATGCAATGCCATTGGAAGGATCGGCCTACGAGGAGCCGTTTGGGACAATCGGGATCGGGATGTAGATCAACGGATTTGATGAGTTGTAACCGCAGTTGCCAGACCCAATCAAAGGTGATAAGAGGCAACCGGTCAAAACTCTGGCACTCAGCTGAGAGAGCCTGCTCCGCCCAATGGAATGCCATGCTTCGTACCCGGCTTTCAGCTGGGGTTTCAGCTGCCTCTGATACCAGACCGTGAGGCTTCTGTAGAACTAAAGCCTTACTGAATTGTCAGGTGGTTATATCCAAACCGTAAGAAAGCACCAGAGACAAACGAGACATCGTGTTGCTGTTCGCCTTGCTGAGGCGGCTCTGGATTGCCCTACATTCTTGACCGGAAGACACGTGTTCCGTCGATGCCTCACTTTCACTGAAACCTAAGGCTGCTTCGACCTGGTACTAACTCCGGTCAGTGCCGGGCTTACGTTTCGACGAACCACTTGGAGGCTTTTCATGAAGGACGGAGCTCACGACGGCCCAGTGTCAAGTTGCTATCCGCTCATTCTGGCCCGGTGATGGTCACGATGAAGACAAAGCGGCTCTCTGGAATCCTTGGGATCACTACTCGTCAGAGCTGCGTCATCCCTTAGCTTAAATACAACGCTGACTGCAGTCCTGATCCATGAAGCTCACCGAAGATGATTCATTCGGTGTGAGGCGAGCTGTAAGCCCGTATATTCCTCTGGTCATCGCGTAAGCAAGCTGCCGACCCATTGTTCTTTATTTTCAGGGCGTGCTATCGCAACTCATGTCCGTTGAGCACCCACGAGGCAGCAGTTTTGCCTTGCCTAGGCAACCTGCTACTCCAAAAGGATGTCCAATCTCTGTTCTAGTTCCGAAAGCTGAAGATCCAATGCAGGAAACCGGAACAGGGCTGCTCAAGTCGCCCGGTCCTGGTCCAGAGTCGACATCCAGTCATTCTCAAGGCTAACGGCCCCCGTGAGGCAAACCAGCCAACTTGTGTTTCCCGAGCGCGTCCGTAAAGTGGTTGTGAAGAGGTAGTACATAGTGTGTTTAACGCCACAGGCACGATAACGTCGCCTCATTATTGACAGCGTGACACCGGCCCGAGAGATAGGACCAACTGAAAATAGCGGGATGCATTGCTTCCATGCAAAGCCTTCGAATGGTGAAAACGTTTCAGAAGCACGAGAGACCCACTTTGGCTCGCCTCGAACGCGCATGCATTGCCGCGACAGCCCCATGCTCGAGGAGACATGTCTGCAGCGGCCCACAGCTGCGCTGCCATGCTTGAAGGAAAAGCAAATATGAGTGAAGACGGCGCGGAAGGCGGGCGCGAAGCAAGGACTTGCTTGCCACCTTACACCGCTCGTCTGCATGCACAATCCGAGGGCGGCTAGTCCAGTGCATGGGCCGCAGATCCTGGGAAGGATAAAGTTCGCACTATCTTGCGTTCAGAGTCTGTTCAGCTATTTTTTTTTTGGACTGCTTAAGGTGCTTGCGCGACAGCTTGTTGCGGTAATTGCGAGTGGCTGAAAACTAGGACTTTGGTGAGATTCTGCGTCCCGTTCCGCCGTTTTAGTTTGCTGAAAACAGGCACGAAGTGCCTCGTGGCTGGCATCGTATGGCTAGCTGCCGCTGCTGTGGACCGACGGGCAAGAATTGGCCGTGGCTGCATGCTTATGCATCCCAGTACGCTGCCGGAAGTCGCCCGGGGGCGCCATCGTGACCCCGGAAGCTTCACTAGCCACAAGTACGTGTCTCTTCTGCAAAAGTTGCCTGATGGTAGCCTTCTCGAGGCTTGTGTAGCTTTGCTGCCTGTGAAGGGGGTATAAGACACTTGGTCGCCCTCGGTGGATATCCGAATGTCGAGCACACGTCCCATCCTCACTGATCTCGGCCACTCATGGATGAGTCGGACGAAGATCTTGTTATTATCGATTCAACCGAGATGACGGATTCTCCCGCAGAACCGAATTCCTATACCGACATGCTCTCCGTCCGAAGCAGGCCTGTCACGGATCCTTCGGAACGTAGAGTCAGCCCACCATCATCAATCGAACCGGTCAAGGAGGTTGAAACGTCCGAGCTGCCGTCAGACGGAGAAAAAGATGCAAAGGATGCCGTGGTTCCTGTAACGGATGGAAGGGAGGGGGATGAGCAGGATGCAAAGAGGGAGAAGGAGCACAGCGAGATTGAACTGGGCTCAACCGAAGATTTCCTTTTGCCTGAGCACTCACCGCCACCCGCCAGCCATGATCAATTACCTGCGGGCCCAGATCCTGAGCTCGATCCGAGTTGCTCATCCAATCACGGCCTCCTATCATCTTGGCCGCAGCAACCCCTGGTTGTATACCAAACTCACCGACAACCACCTCCACTTGACTTCAGCAGTGGAATAAAGTATCACATTATTCGGGATTATCCACCTCCGCCTCCTCCACCACCACCGCCTCCACCGCCGCCGCCGCCGCCGCCGCCGCCACCACCACCACCTCCTCCACCTCCACCATTTCAGTACTATGGCCAACCCCCACCACCTCCTCCTCCACCTCCGCCCCCTCCACCACCCCCACCGCCGCCGCCGCAACTGCCACCAGTCATGCCAGGAGGCCGATGCTGCAACTGCGGCTCCGACATCGAAGTCATCGACGACATCATCGACTCAGCTACCGCCCTCCTTCCCAGCCGCAACAACAGCACCCGCCCAACCATCATCAACCCCCCACAGCAGCACCACCAAACCACCCCGCTGGAACGCATCGTCCGCCTCGCCGCCGACCCTGGCAGCTTCACCAGCAGGCCCAACCAACAACCCCGCCCGGCCGCGCTGACGCACCACGCTGCCACGCCCTTCGACCTCTCCGCGCACCTCTGGCTGCTGCGCCACGCCGAGCCGGGCAGGTGGTACGCGCGGCCGCCGCGCCACGAACTGAAGCGCCTGCGCCGGCTGGAGGAGGCCGGGCTGGCCGGCGGCGGTGACGACGACCACGGGCCCTGCAACATGATCCTCGACGCGCACCGCAGCGGCGCCCCTTGCCGCGCGAGCTCCGCCGCCGACGCGGTCCGCGTCTGGGCGGGCGCGGTCATGGGTGCCGATCGGGACCCGTTCGACGGCGCCGGCGGGAGGGCGGACGGCGACGACGACGACGACGACGACGGGGTTCCCTGCTGGTGCTTCCCGCTCGGCGA
The DNA here is from genome assembly GCA_022560015.1 of Diplodia mutila. Taxonomy (NCBI): domain Eukaryota; kingdom Fungi; phylum Ascomycota; class Dothideomycetes; order Botryosphaeriales; family Botryosphaeriaceae; genus Diplodia; species Diplodia mutila. The sequence continues at coordinate 94,996 of JAFISB010000045.1, read as the reverse complement.
GGGACCCGTGGACGCGCACTGCGGCGCCCCAGGCGGCGGCGGCGGCGACCGCGGCTGCGACGTGCGGCACAGGCGGCGCATCGCCGAGGCGTGCCTGGTCTACTACATGGTCACGGAGGCGCCGAGGGGGGATCACCATCATCATCACAGCGGTGGTGAGGCGGACTACGGCGGGGGGTGCAATGCGGGTTGTGAGAGGGGCGGCGAGGGGAAGGTGTACATGGTCGAGAAGGTGGGCAGCAGGGAGGCGTGCCTGGTGCGGGCGTATCACAACGCCGCGCTGCGCGGGTGGGGCACGGCCTTCTGCTGCGTCGTGCGCGAGGGCGTCGAGCTGGGCGAGGCGAAGAAGCCCGGACTGGAGGGCTTCGAAAGGGTGGGCGGACTGGGGGCTCTGGTGGCGGACTGTGGTGGTGAGGATGACGGGCGGGTGAAGATCTTCTATTGATCTTGCAGCCCCACGGGAGGATTGGTTGTTCTTGGGGGTTGCGTCGATTTTTTTTCGCCGCCGGTCAAGCATGTCTCGGGCCCTGCATGGAAGCTCGACGCGAGCCGCCAGGGACGGGTTCAGGGGGAGTGTGCCAAAAGACTCGTGTCCTGTCCCTGTCAGCTCGCCACTGAGGGCTTACTGACACGGGCTGAGAGGCGTGAGGCGAAGTTCGGTGGTGTCCCGAAGTGGAAGCGGAAAGATTGGTCACTTCCCTGCTTGCATTGCTCTGCGGTCTCGCCGAAGAGGACAACGGACTCCTGATGAACTTGCAGACCAGCAGTGTCATCCTGTAGCTTACTACGATCTCGGTTATCTTTCTTTTTTCTGGCGTTACAGAGAAGTGTTTTTGGGTATCATGGGGCGAACTGGGCATCACTCCTTTTGCCGGTTCGTGTAAGCAGGAACGCTGAACTACTCGACTCGTTCAATTTGGTTTCAGTTCTCTTCAGAAAAGAAAATCCATGTCAATCGCTACAATACTGAAGCGCAATCCGCCACACCCTAGACCCTCACTTTACAGTTTCACGGGCCCGGTTTACTTGAACCCACGAGACCTGAAGTCGGCGTAGTCACACGAGGCGAACGCAACAGCGGACCGCGCCGGATGCCAACCCGTGCCACCTGTTTCTGGTTGGTGGCATCGAGATGCCAACCAAAGCTCACCAATTACATCATCCGCTCCGCGGGGCGTTCTTGCATGAACCCTGTGCGGCCCCCATCGTGCTCCCAACATTGGCTTAGTGTATATGCTATAGCTGTCCCACTATCTACCTTTCCCTGGGTTGCACTGCGATTTTATCAACGAGTGCTATACTTGTCTGTAGATCGTTGCTTCGTTTCCACTCTGTCGGGTCTCGCCTCGTGAGGCGAGAACTCGTTGCGTGCTTCTTCCTCCATCAAGTCGGGATTCCTATCAGCTCCTCTTGCCTGTTCAGTGGTGGCAAACGTTCCCAACCCAACCCAACATACACTTACCTTCGCAGCACAGCCACGCTGCCTTCGTTTTCGCCTTCGCCTCACTCGGACATCCCCGAGCTTTCCGTGAGGGAGGCAAACATGTCGTGGTCGACGAACGGTGCGGAAGGGTCAACAGGTGATTCGAGGGCAAGCTGCGGAGCTGCAGGCCGTTGTAACGACTGATATGCAGCTTGAAACACGAGGCGACCAAGAATAGCCACGTAAGACGGAAGGCCGTCCGCCCATCACCCTTGTCACGTCACCCTTGCATCTCGTTCGCCTTGTCCCTCTCCGTCGGCGCTGATTGGGCTGGCCAACGCAGGGCTTCAACCAGTTTTGGAAGCACACCCCGATTGTTTTTCGAGCTCCTCGCCGCATAGCACTTTTTTCTGTGTCTTGCTTCTGGGTGTACTTTTTCCTTTTTCCGGGTCATTTCCCCGTGCGATGCAACCAAGGGCAAGGCGACGGCGAACATCAATATTACGTGGGACATGATGGCTCGAGCAAACAGCGTGCACCCACATGCCCTAGGCGGTGCGACGGACGCTTGTGCTGTAGAAAGTGGATAGTGATCGCGAGAGAGCTTGATTGTTTGATGGAGGAGGGGTCCGAGACGTTGGTAGTCAATAGTTGTGACAAGCGCGCGCCTGCGCCTGCGCCTGCGTAAGTACCGCACCCTGCAATGCAAGCGTCCACGTGCGGATGGGGCCAGCGGATGGGCTTTAGTGTCGATGCGTTGCAGCTGCGGGGCGTTCGTATACACCAAGCAAGGACGCTTGCTCGCGTGATGCGGAGCTCTTGGGATTGGGGAAACGGTGCAGTAAGTGCCATCCCTCTTATCTTGCAGACGCGTGGGTAGATTGTATTTTGTGGGGGCGGCGATTGACGGCGAGAATCGAGCTTGATACCTTAGCCACGCACCAAGCAAAGTTTCAAAAGTGTGAATCGATGCCAGTGGGGAGCTATCCAGACACCAATGCGCCTTAGTGAGTCCGGATATTTGCTCTTCTCTTGGTTCAGTCCTTGGCAGGTCCAGAGAAACTGAAAATAGCGCAAAAGTGTCCCCCGTGAACGCACGTCAGCACGAAACGGCCAATTAGCATCCGGGTGCCCCGTTTCCGGTAAGCTGTAGGCAGCGGCTTGTGCATATCATACATGGCACGCAATCCTGTTCACTGGCACTTCATGTGTATTTACCATGGGCCACTTGGGGTTTGTGAGTCCAGCACTTCATTTACTTCGTCTCGTGAACCATGTCTTAAGACGGCTGTGCCATAATGATGACGTCGTGCTCTGATAAGAACAACGAAGTACGTTCTCCAATCGTTTCTTATCATGTAGCAGGGTTTTTGGGGAAGCTCCAGACCTGTAGCTCGCGATAACGATTCGAGATGAGCAGTAGTTTGTACATACTTTGCTTCGTATGTGTTAAAGGGACTGAAAATCAGGGGTTCTGGTGAGCATCAGAGTGACGATATAGCCGCAGAATCGGAGAATCCTCCGTACGAAAATTAAGTTTATCATCTAAAAGTGTTGTAATAGGTTCTGCATTGACGAGCATGCCATTTTCTTCAGTTTTCCCGTAAAGTGAAGATTGCAGTGCCGCCATGGCCCAGACGCCGCGGCGAACATTTTCCCAGATGTTTCCCTCGAGATCAAGAAGCGCATCGTTGAACATGCGCCTAGCACGAGTTTTTTTTTTTTTGCTCTACAAAAACAATCTGGAGTAAAATCCAACAGCGTACATGTGCAGCGTTGAAAATTGAATCTTAAGACCATATAGATGGCATACTCGGTGCTCCAGATGTGTTAAAGTACTAGAATCAATATATATATATATATATATACCCAAATGTGCCTTAGTCGGACGTCACGGTCATTATCTTCGGCCATAGTGCATAATTATAGAAAAACCTTGCTAATTTTCGCCTTCGTACGCATATTGGAGTATTCGTGAATGGCTCACACACTATCCATAGTGGAGGTTTTGGCAGTGTTGCTGGAGGAGACGAAATGCGGACTTTTGTAACCTACTCCGAACGTCTCTGTGAAAGCGTTTCATAGAAGCAAATATGGCTCACGCTCTTATGGGAAGGACAAATATGAGGGGTATGCTGGGTCGAAGGGTTGGTTTCTGCAGGTATATAATTCATTTCTGTAGCTTCTATAGTATCGCCGGCGTCTACACTCCGGCTTGGCCTAAGTGTAGACGTCGGCGATTGCACTCGCAGCACTCCCCGGAAGTGCTGGAGTTCAACTCCCCGCGAGGGACACCGCATTCGCAAAAAATCCTTGAGGGTTCAACGGAAAGGACCTGCGGACGGGATTTCTGGGCGCTCCTTCAGGAGCGTGTAGTTTTGCTCCGCGGCACGACGCCTCCCCCTTTTTTTTTCTCTTCCGTTCATGTTACTCAGTCCGCCTTTCTCTCTATTCTTTTCGTTTTCGAACTCTTCTATCTCCTGATTTTTTACGTGGGGTCCTGCTGGTGTGGGTGTGGTGATAGTGGTAGCGACATGTTGCGGTACCGTGGCCGTGACCACCGCACACTTGAGTCATTCATCGACTTGCCACACTCCACGCAACAGGTGTTCTGCAGCACTTCGAAGATCTTGTATCGTTAATCTAAAGCAACGCGCAGTCGAGGCGATCTGGAATTATAATCTGTCGGTATCTGTAAAAGTGAAGCTGTCATGAAAAGCGGGAGAGCCTTGCTGGTGGGTGAAAATGGAAGCCAAGGACAAACAATTGAGAGCAACTTGCCGAAGCCCCCCCTCTTTCTTCTTACACGGTGTTTGTACGGGAGCGTCCTAGCAAGAAGTACCATTAAACACAACAAGGGAGACCGCATCCAAAACTTTCGGCATGAAAGTGATCGTGGGTGCTTCTGGACACGTCCGACGGACCGCCGTAAATTGCGATACCGGAGCCCCGAGGCTTATTGGCGAAGTGGCAAGCGTTGCAGACTATTATAGCGCTGCGGTAGTCCGGACGTGAAGTCGGCGGTGTGGTTGGAAGCAATCTCCGCCGCAGGGCGCCGTCGTATTCGAGTGGGATGGATGAGTCAAAAACAGTTCACAACGAAGCCGGTTATCCAGAGACCTACTTATCAAGTTTTTACGTACCTCCAGATCTACAATGCTAGAAATCGCCCGAGTCATCTCTTCTATCCCACCCAAGCCAGTGCAAGGATAAAGCTGGCCTGATGGCCTCCAAGTCGGCCCTGCAAATGGAGGCCCTTCTTCTTCCGGCATGGTGAACAATCCTTTGAGAACATCCCACTGCAGCGGTATCCCTGGCAAACTACAGGAAGCGGCGTCTTTTCGCTGTTTACGCCGTTCTTTTCTCCGTGATGGCGACTCCGTCCCAAATGCCGGTGGTGGCAAAGCGCCCGAAGCCACGAAGCGGTCAATGGAAGACGTCCAAGCGTGAGCTGCTGCAGTCAGGAAGGCCCCTTGCCGATACGCCACGTCCATGTGTCCCCGGAAGGACGGTGTTGCTTCTTCTCCGTTGTGGCGGATACCTTTCTAGAGGAGCAAGGCCGTTCTGGAAGCCTCGCTCGTGGCGGGGTACCGCACAGGGGGATGAGCGGAGCAGCTAGAGCCGGGCTGATGGAAGAGAAGCCGTGCTGGGTGTGGACGACCCAACAAAAATGCTGGGTCCATCGATTCACATGAATAGATATGGCAGCGACCAAGACACCGTGCGGCGTTATTGGATGACGGATCATGGGCGATGTGTGTGTTGGCCCTGTGGGTTGGGACAAGTGGAGCTATCTCTTACTACTTCTGCCCCGTGTCGGTGTACTTCCCCATGTCGTCCGGGGAAAGGTCCATGATAGTCTGAAATTTGCTCCCTTTCTGTGGAGCCCCCACATAGCCCCACACTTTGAACATGCCCCAGAGTCATGTTTAACTCCATGTTGAATCACGATCCCTAATTTTGAGGCGCAGCCCCCTGTGGCGATTTTGTTGCATGTCTTTCTATCCCAGCGTTGATCTGGTAATGCTCGCACAATCTGGTAAACCGTCTTCGCACATATTATACAATACAATCTCAGTTTACTTGCAATTGAGACATGAGTGCGTCTGCAGAATGTGCAGGTTAATCGTTGATAATGCAGGATAACAGTGGCCACAAAGACATCAACATCAGAACTTGCAATGTCCGCATGATCGCCGCCCCTGGAGGACCTACTAAGTAGAAGATCTAGTCAGGGACTGGAGCAAGCATCCTCATACGAAGGAGCGTAATGACTTCGAAGTCCGCACTAGCGTTTTGTACCTAGTTGCAGCACTGTCTAGAGAAATCCCGACGGTCCGGCGCATCTCAGATCAGCCCTTCTCGCAGAGAGATCTGGATTGTAGGGCACTCACTGTATGCGTCCGGTTGACTAAAACCACGAACATCTTCAGCTGGCTGTGCAGATGGGGTTGGTCTTCTGTCACCTTCCGGGTTTAGTTTAGCACCTTACCAACTGTCGTCCCCTCCCAGCAGCTTGTTTGAAAGTCACCTTGACGAATCCTGCAGATGTTTCTGGCTTGTCAAATTTCATCCGTGATCCGAATATTTATGAGATCTCCGTGGTGTGAACAAGGCACTTGAAGCAAATCGACCAAAGACAAGAGCCGCACGCATCACAGCGACCATCACACACCACGAAACCATCTGAAACCTCGCCACACCCATCGCCTTGACGCGCTCGGTGGCAAGGAGGATTGACGCAATTGCATGCAGAAGCGCGATCTCGTCATCACAGTACGTCAGCCGGGACCGGAGCAAGGCAGCTGGCACAGACGCGAAGGACAAGTGCCCGACAATTTATCTGAGCTCGGTGAAACAGAGCTGACCGCCTCCAAAAGGCTCCTCAGCCAGCCATTGGAAGGTTGGAAAGTGGATACCCCGTAATCGTAGGTGCGGTGCGGAGCCGCATCCGGACGTCCGGACGAAGGAATGGGGCGGCTTTGCTACGCGTGGCCGGATAGGTCGAGACTAGCACGGCGGAATTGTTGAGGATTTTCGAACAATTGCATGCGTTGCAAGGCACTGTGCAGTGTGGCAGGATGGTGAAAGTCGGGAAATTATTTTTCTCTTTTGGTCGAGTGTATGAAGTAGAAGAGAGGGCTGCGGCTCCCGTGCCAAGACTGATGCGCGGTGCCTCGGCTGCATGGATCAGCGCTCGAGACTGATGTGAAGCTGTCAAGTCACAATACTCTGCAATAGTCAGCTGTCCTCCGAAGCGAAGGTTGAAGTAGAAGCACTGATCTGGACACGCTTGGCGTCGGCTATCCAGGAACACGCGAGCTCGGGAAATGCTTAGGCTCCGCATGCACGTGGCAAAATAGCTTTACGGCCAAACATGTTTAAACGCTGCATTAGCCCATAGGGGATTCCAAGATTTAAACTCGTTGGGAATGTTGATGGTGCGTGGGGCATCGGACTCAGCACGGCGGCTTTAGAAAGAGGTCGTCCGAATGTAGGCATGAAGGAAGCTCCTGTCGACAAACGGGCCGTAGCGACTAGGAGATCCCAGCTGGCAGGGTCTGATACCGCCGTCGGTCGAGAGGAGCCCTAGGCAGTTAGTCACGAAGTGGCAGCGAACGGCGGTCCCAGCTCAGGACGTGGCAGGCTGACGAAAAGGGCCGTTTGAGCAGATGGCAACCAAAATGGGAATCAATACAGGGCAATTGTAGCAGAGATTCCCTGTTCCTGGAGTTGAGCAAACCCCACTGCACGACTTGCAGGTGATGTGGGGAACAATGCCATGAGTTCTTGATCGAGACGGAATCGTGGCTGATTGGGACAAGCTCTGGCGCGTACCAAGCTAGGTGTCAGCCGTCATCATCGAAGCGTCGAAGCATCGAGACCACCCCGCGCGGCGGAATAGGTGGAGGTAGCCCATGCGCATGCGGAGACGGACGGGCTCGGCAGCGCTGATGATGCATTGCGTCAACCGCAATGCCCATGAAATCCCAGCCAGAGATTTACGCGACAACGCGCACGGCGATCCTGATGGAGGCTCTTCAGCACGGATCGACTCGATGGAATGGTGGTACAACTGCCGGCGTTTGAGGCTCGAGGGAGGGGAGGGATTGGGTTCCTGCATGGCGGGGGGTTTGGTACGATTCAGCTGGACCGCAGGCCGGGGCGTGTCGCGTCTGCTGCGTTGCCCTTAGCCCGAGCATATCACAGCGTTGCTGCAAAGCTTGGCGTGCGGGATGGCGTCGGCCGGTGCGTCGCGCTTGTGGCCCAGCTAGACCTCCACTGGCGCTGTGGGAGCTGCTCCAGAGCAACAGGAAGCCCCGTGGCGGTGAATAATCGACCGAGGGCGAGCGGGCCCCAATCCGCGCAGTGCAGCGACGAGGGTTGGTGCTCAGCAACTGCAGCTGGTGGAGCGGATAGGCGGCGGTGATGCAAGTCGGGGTTTTGCTCTCCCCCGCATTCTGCTAATCGCATGCAGTGGCGGCGGATTGGCCCCGGACTTCTCCAGTCCTCACTCTCCGCCTACCCGGCCCTACTAGTCTCACGTCTCCTCACCAACCGCCGCCCCTTGACTCATGCCATCCACCAGTCGCTCCCACTACCCGCTGGCAAGGATCCGCTCCTTTCGTGCTCCAGCCCTTCCACCCTTGCTCATTCCTGGTCTAGCCGCCTTCCCCGCGTGGAAATAAGCCGGCCGTTTGGCGTCTGGGGAAAACGACGATGCCATCGTCCGCCAGAGAGCTTCGTGTGCTGCTGCCTCTTGACTGGCCTGCGGAGCGCCGGCTGGCCCGGATCGCCCAATGCCTCCGTTGCGCCACGCCCCATTGGCGCGAGCGAGCCTAAGCTTGCTGCATGATCAGCGGCGTGTGAGGACGCCGACGCTGGACTCTCCACCTGGGCTGCCGGTCAACAAAGGAGGCCGACGTGCGGAGCCGTAGCCCTGCCGACAAGAAGCCTACCCCATATATGAGCGAGCCGCCTCCCACCTCGACACCCTACCTCCACAGATCGGACCTTTCCACCTTGCCGGTTCCTGCCCAGCCACCCATTTCTCCTTGCTCTTTCTTGCGCACTTTCCGTGATACCCCTAGTCCACAATGACTTCCCAAAACCCTTACGCCGTCGCCGCCGCCGACCCCGATGCGCCGCTTGAGAAGGATTTCACCCAAAGCCAAAATGGCCTCCAGAGCGAGCACCTCGATCCACATGTTGGGTCCGACGAGGCCCTGAGACGCGTCAGGACAGCAGGCAGCATCTCCATCTCGCCCGAGCTCTTCGAGAAGATGTATCTGTCGCCCCAGAACCAGGTCAAGGGGGACCTGCGCAAAATGGTCGGCAACCCGACTCCACTGTAAGTTGGCTTGAGACGAGATGGCCGTCGTGTTTCTTGACTGATGGGAACGCAGTGCTCTCGTGGGATTTCTGCTGTCGCTTTCACCACTCAGCTGCATCCTCATGGGCTGGCGAGGATCGGGTGGTAGCGGAGCATCTGGATCGGCATCATACATGTTCTTCGGCGGCATCCTCATGATCATGGGATCCATTGGTGAATGGATCCTTGGAAACACTTTCCCATTCGTCGTCTTCGGGTCCTTTGGTGCCTTCTGGCTGTCCTTTGGCGGCACTCTGCAGCCCTTCTACAACGCTTACGGCGCTTACTCGACGGATCCGGACAACGCGGCTGCTGGACTGACGACGGTTGGATTCAATTCGAGCTTCGGTACGCGTCCTTCCTCCCCTTTGATCGCGGCAGTCTCCCGCTAACGGTACCAGCTTTCTTCCTGTTGTTCATGAGTGTCCTGAGCTTCCTCTTCTTCATCCTGGCCCTCCGGACCAACGTTACCTTCGTTCTGATCTTCATTACCCTCACCTTCGGGTTCGCTCTCCTTGCGGGGGCTTATTGGCAGACGTCGAACGGAAACGTGGGTCTGGCGGGGGATTTGATTGTTGCGGGTGGCGCCTTTCTCTTTGTGACGTGTGCTGGCGGGTGGTGGATATTCTTCGCCATCATGCTCGCAGCCCTGGACTTCCCATTCCAACTTCCAGGTGAGTACTCCGGCATCCAGTGCATTCAGCAGCTCAGTACTAACGGATTCCAGTTGGTGATCTGTCGACGATGATCAAGGGTGCAAGCACGAGGAAGAAGGCGGCGGAGAGCCAGGTGTAAGGTTGATGCCTTGAGCTATGAGATGATTTAGGAAAGGTGGGGAAAGGTGTGTTGATGTGTAATACGTACCATGGCTTCTTAATGTTGATTGAGGTGCAACTATTTAATGACAATTACAATTACTATCCAAGCTCTTGCATTCCGATATCGAGTGCTGCACGATGATGCTGCGGGGAGAGTGGAAGCTGTCGTTTGAACGCAGTTGTTACGGACATGTCTGGATCCGCAGGGCCGAATTGGCATCAAATGTGCATGAGCGGAGGCAGAGTTGTCCCAGGAAACGAGTGAAGCGATATTTCACTCTGGTAATTCCACGCTGGATGGGAAGTTAGAAGAAGAGCGGCGTGGGCCATATATGGCGGTTGATCAGTCATCGGGTTGCCTCGGCAGCGTCCGGTGGTACGGATGCGAAGGATCGTGGATGGTGAGAAGGGGCGGCTCGTCCGGGTCAGGCCACAGTACCCACGGACACAGCATCGGTCAGCGTCAAGCCTCGGGGCGTCAATTACTGATATGGTTGACAGAGGTTGCAGAAGTCAGGGTCGCCTCCCCTCAGCGATCGGGCCACCTGCCTCGTCTGGCCGCAGAAAGATGTGGCCGCTCCTTCCATTCGCGCACCCGAGCGAGGCACGTGAACCAACAGTCGGCAAAGCTGCCTGGTCACCATGCATTTCGACTTTGCTGCACCACGTGCGGGAAACTTGCTGTTGCCCGCTCGTCTGGCGTGGGGTTCAGCATTTCAATGTCGACGATCAAAGATCACGTGCTTCCTGCGGTGCCTCAATCCTTCGATTCACAACACCTGAAGCAACCTCTCATCATCTGCTCAAGACGTCTTGCAACCAGACTCGGCTTTCGCTAGCCACCCGAACGCTCCGTTAACTCATCCAGGGCACTTCCGTACCTCGCTGCCGAGACGGTCATAAGGCGGGACGTACGGACACCACGACTCATCGAGATCAGTCGATAATTGACTGCGAATCTGTCCTCATCACCCGCCATTCTTCGCAGAAGCCGACGCCCATTGCCGAAGCCCTCACCAGATCAAGCCACTTAACAAAGCGAGCACAGACGACGCGCCACGCAAAACTGGAGCCCTCTTCGGCCCGCTCCCGCCTTCGCAACAACGGCCTCGCCTATCCTGCCCCTTGAACTCCCTGCTGCCATTGCTGAGCCTGAGGAAACAGCACGTAGCTTCTGTCGTTTGCTCTAGCTGCGAAAGCTGCTGCGTCAAGCCTGGTGTGCGTTGATTTTTAGAGTCACCCGACGAAACCGACAACCGTAAACCCCATAACCAACCGCCTGGTCCCTGCCCTCACGACCGCCCCTAGTCTGCCCAGACCCCGGTATTCCCGCGCGGACGACCTTGTTCACCGCGCGGCTGTGGCGATAAGGCGCGCTCTGTTTGTTACATGGTAAAGTCCAAGCTCGCCCCCTTCGCTTCCCCGGCCTGATCAACCGGAATGAACTCCTTGAATACTTTTATTCTCCGAGCACATGAGATGCCCCACTTTTTTCACAACATTTCTTGTATCCATGTCTTCTTGCAAGAGCCATGAGCGGAGCCCTTACCGCTTCCTGAGTGGACCAACCTTCACATTTGCCCCCTTTCTGCACCCCCGCTCTTCCGCACGTCTATCCAGCTCTCACGGGATTGGGCTAATGGCTGCGGAGTAGCTGGCAAATTGGACGTACATTCCAGAAAGCACAAACAGTGGATGCAGCACTGGCCAAAGGCGTTGTACATCGCCATGTCCTAGAAGGTATAGCGGTACTCTCGTTATGCAGACGTCATAGCAACTCTCTTCCTGATAGCTTCGCCCCCTTAAGCTTTTCGCATTTACAACGACGCGAACGGGGTCCCGCGTGACCCGGCCATTTCGTCTTGCATTATCCTCCTCCGTTGCGGTGTGCTGATATCGGGAGTTGAAAACGGACTTGTGGGCGGCAATCGGCGGGGCCGGGGTTCCTGATGGAGAGCTGTTGTGGGTACCTCGAGGGAGCTATGTCCTTCCGTTGCTCAGGAGCCATTCTGGTGCCGCATTGTAGCTGTCGTGCTACGCGTGATTGCTGATAGGTATATCTGTCAAACAAATAAAAGCTGCGCCGTCTCCACGTCAAGAGTCTTCTGCTTGACCTTCTTCCTCACCTTCCTTTCCTCCCTTCCCTCCTCATTCAGCGCCAATTGAAGTCCACCATGTTCCGGCCTGCCTTCAACGCCGTCAGGCCCGCCGTCTCCCGCGGCGTCATGCGCGCCCCCGTGCGCCGCGAGGCCGCGCGCGCCTTCTCGACCTCCCTCCGCCACCAGGCCGGAGGTGGTGGTAAGTGATTCAATGTCCTATAAGCTCTGCTTTCGATGCAATTCTGACAATTGGGGTCGTTCCTTGGTCCAGAGCTCTATCCCGTCACGCAACCTCCACACTGGCCGTCCGAGGCCTCGCGCAACAATGCCACTGGCACCGACGCCGAGGTGCTGGACCGGTTCAAGATCCGCGAGATCTGCGAGGGCTGGGGTTGCTACCGCGACGCCGCGGAGTGGGAGAACTACCGGTCGATGGTAAGCTGCTCCCATACTACTTCAGCCAATCAATCTGTGGCGGCGACCTACATAAAACAGATTCGTGGGGAAGAATAAGAGTATAAACTAATTGCACATGTATCAGTTCTGGGATGACGCCTATATCGCGACGAGCTGGAAGCAGGGCTCCATCGACGAGTTCATCAAGGCCTCCAGAGACGTACGTCACATTCTACTCATTCCCCCCTCTTAACCCGCAATTAATACCTCCCTAGGGTTTCTCGCGTGGCAAGGAGTTCATGTACATCATGCACCGCATCATCGGCCAAACCGTCGACGTGCAAGGCAACCGGGCCGTCGCCAAGATGAAGGTCACCATCACCTGCCGCTTCACGTTCAACAACATTGAGGTGGACAACGAGGCCGACTGCCGCTTCTTCTTCATGCTCGAGAAGCGCGAGGGTCGTTGGGGCATTTGCTTCTACACGTTGTTGTTCGACAAGGACAAGATGATCCCGGTCCACCCCGGCAGGACGTTCGACATCCCCGAGAAGGAGGTCATGAAGTATCCTGCGTAAGTCACCTTCTTCATTCATTTCCTTTTAGCCTGTCTGTCGCTCCGAGGAATTGAGGCTTGGGGTGGAATTGTGGCTGTGGCGTGGGCCACACCAACGCTGCATCACGACTTCGCACCACCCCATCAGTCCAAATGCTCCAGCCCCCCACAGCTTCTTCCTTCAGCTCCCTGTAGCATTGAATTGCGCAAGGATCTTGTATCTACGCGGTTAACTTGTGTGGCTGCGTCCCTGCGCCCCTCTCCGTCAGCTCCTCCACCACCATCACCTCACTGACTGTGGCGGCGTTCTACCTAGGGGATATCGCTACCTTGCGTGGCTGGAGGATGAGATAAAAACGCCTCCAAAGCTCGATCTTAACAGCCACGGACCGGAGCGCGACATTCTGTATAAGAAGTGCAAGGACTGGCTGGAGGGCAAGGTTGTCAAACCAAACCTGACGGGTACGGACGTCATTGACAAGTGGTAAACGTCTCTGTTTAACTCCAGACGGGGGGAAATGCTTTAAGACATATCAGTAATGCATGTTTAATATTTGAAAGGAGAGATTGCGATACTATGGGGTGGGGAGTGGTGATGATATGGGAACCAGCGACCTTGCCGCCAAACGCGGCACTGCAGATTCCAAGAGATAATTATGACTTACTGAATACGCAAAAGCTTACGATGAGCAGGTTTCCACCATCATAGGTGGTGGGATATCAAGTTAAATGTTGGAGATTCGATTTTGTTAGTCTCACAGAAATATTGCACCCTACGCGGGCAGTTGAATCCTATCTCCGGATGCACTTTTATAGGTCTAAAATTCACATCCACGTCCATATATTGGCTTCAATTACACATACAGGAAAAGTGTCAGAATCTACATCTACATCTGGATATCGTCTTCGACTGCCCACGTAGGAAAGGGTTTGAAATTCAAATATACGTCCACGCGGGAATGGGGCTTAATCTACATATACATCCCGACATTTGCGTCAACTACCCATGCGGGGCAACTGCAACATCGGAATCAAATTGGAACCACTACAGCAAAGCTCAACCGCTGACCAATCATCCCAAGTCTTACGATACCAACTGCCTCGTCAAACCTACCTATCTACCTACCGACCCTTCCCTTCAGCGGACTACTCTCCCACACCCCCACCGTCTCATCCCCCTCTGCTTCCTCCAACGCATCATCATACTCGCTCCCCCCACCCAACTCACTCACCCCATCCGCACCGCCAACATCCTCCTCCTCCGGCTCCAACAACGGACTCGCCGCAATCTTCGGCCTGCTCTTGAACACGCTCGACTCATCCACATCCTCCTCGAACAGCTTATCCTTCGGCGTCGCCCTGCCAGGCGGAGCCGCCAACCCCGCCTCCTCCAACTCCATCGCCGTCGCCCGCTCCGCCCACTCCTCGAACAGCGGGCTGACCTTCCGATTGTCCTCCCACGGATTGGGCGGGAAGAGGCTGGCCCGCCTGCGCCCGCCGCGACCACTGACATTCTTCGTACTATTTGATCTCGTGCGACCCTTCGGATTCGTCGGGTTGCTGGTAGGTGGCGCCATGGCGAGCATGGTCTGGCGCGTGCGCTCGATGAGGGCGGCCGTGGCGTCGGCTTTGGCCTGCTCTTCGGGCGCAAGGGCGCGCGGCGTGGGTGCGGCCTTGGCTGGCGAGGTGGTATGGCCTTCCATGGTGAGGCGGGTGCGCTCCATGAGGGTGAGGGAGGGCCGCTGCTGGTGGTAGGATTGCTCCTGTTGTTGCTGCTGCTTGACGGGAGAGGGGCTGGCAGCGTCCATGCCGGCGAGGATTTGCTCGGCGAGGAGGTCCTCTGGATTTGGCGGTGGGGACGGCGAGGACGCGGGCGGGGATGGGGAGCGGCGGTGGTGTTCGGGCGAGGCTGGCTCCTCCATGGGATACTCGTCCTCGTCGACGGGTTCCTCAGGCGGTGGGGGCGAGTCTGGGGCCCTTGGCTCGGAACCTTCGTGGTCGGAGGTGTACTGCTCGAGGATACTGCGATTGTCGAAGGTGGATCGAGTCGGCGTGGGCGAGGGGCTCTTGACCGGCTCTTCACTTTCGTATTCTGATCGCGCCTCCGTGTCCTGCGGCTTCCCAAGTGGAGAAAACCAATCTGGGGAGACTGGTCTATCAAATGATGGCTTCGACGGGTTTTCGGGCTCGGGTGAGGGCGGTTCCACATGTTCCGGTCTCGCTCGCGGTCGCGATGCGAAAGGCCGTCTCTGACCTGCCGGCTGCATGGGGATGCTGGACGGCTTGGGTTTGTGCACGAACTTTGGTGGAGCTCGATTCGATTTGACTTTAGAAGCCGCCTCCAAGTCTTCGCGCATGTTGGCTAGAATGGAGCCATAGCTTTTCGACAACTCGGATACAACGGCATAGTCTTCGTCTTCATGTCCATGAGACGCCGCCCCACCAAGCCGTAGGTCGTGATGACGGTCAAAGTTGAAGTCCAACAACGAATTTCTGGTGCTCGAGACTTTCGGCGTGGGTTCCTCGGGCCGTGAGGCTTGGATCTTCTCATGAAAAGCCTTCCATCGCGACAGCCTGTCCTCCTGGCCTTTGACCCGCGCTTCCAAGTCCTGTAAGAGACTTTGATGGCGATGACTCTCTTCCTCAATTTCCTGGCCAAGCTTCACTCGTTCCCAAATTTCTTCAAATGGCCTTTGGAAAAGGCCATCGTCCGCTTCAGCCTGCTCTCCCTGCACCATGAGTTCAAGCCACTCCGGATTTCCCAGCCAATTATCATGTAGGATCCGTTTGATAGCAGTGGCATCCGGCAAGTCCTTCCCAGATTCTTCGAGAGTCTCAAGAACTTCTCCACACTTCTCGTTCCGCTCAACAGCTTCATTGCTGCTTTGATACAACAAGTCCCCGAAGTCCATGTACCTTTCCCGCATGTCGTCCCTCCCCCTCAATGTATTGGTGAGTGCAGCTTTATGGGCGATGACGAGCGGCAGCAGCGAGGCCTGCTGGTCGAGGCTTAGGTTTGCAGCTGTCGCATATTGGCGGGCGACCGGTACGTTCCTGCGCCTGGACTTGCGGCCTGACAGCTTCTTCTTCAGAACAGCAGTGGAGAATAAAACCAGTGTTTCCATAAATTTATCCCCCTTGCACTCGTCCAGCATCGTCTTCCGTAAGACCGTCTCCCGGCTCAGCACGCCATTTTTCTTAAGGTCATTGAGGCAGCGGTAGAGAGCGGCGCGCAGGTTCAGGGATTGGAGAGGTTCGAGAGGAGGGAAGAAGGGCGACAGTTTCTATCAGAATCATGAGCGCTTGAAACACAGCGAAGCTTTTCCGGCAAGTGGTACCTCGCGCGTCTCCTCTCTATCCCACAGCTCGAACAGGCGGAACAGAGCCCACTCGGTGCATTGAATGCGCTTCTTCTGATTTTGCTGTGCATCCTTGGTCGCAAAGGTGTGCACGGTAATCTCAGGCCAATCGTCGCAACGGTCAAAGTCGAGCAGGCGCAGGTTGGTCACGAAGAGGGCGGTGCTGGACAGCTGATGCGAGCAGCCTTTCAGGGACAAGGCTTTCGCGGCGGAAGAGGGATTCGTTTGCGCCAGGGAGCCGTGGCTGGACAGCGGGCGCGACATATTTCGGTGCGGCGGGCAGCCGAAAGCATCGCTCGCAGGGGAGCGTGAGGGCGCGTTGTCTTTGTTTGGTCGCGATGCAGGCCCGGCAACGGCACTGGGGCCCTGTCAGCTGTGTGTCTGTGCCTGAGCAGCGGGTGGGAGCAGCGGCCAATGACAGGCGCCCAGGCACGATGACGGCCGCATCCCGCCGCTCCCAGCACCATCCCTGTCAAACCCTCCCGCCGCTTCTTTCGCGCCCACCAAGAACACACAACAACCGCTGCAAGCTCCCACTGCAAACTTGCCTGTCGTTCTTGCCGCCTTTAAAGCCGCCCATTCCCGCATTCTGCGAGCCACAAACTGCACCCACCTCACCCCAGCACCAGCAATCCGCGTTGCTGCCCGCGATCCGCCACCGCCATGGCTCCTCCCGATGCGCCAGAGACAAATGATTCTCCCAGTGAGCCTCACCGCTGCCGAACCCCCGTGAGAACAAGTCGCTAAACTTCACTTCAGAGCCTACCTCCGGCTTCATCTCCGAAAAGGACGTTCCGAGCACAAGATGGACCCCCGAATCTGGTATGTTGTGGTTGCGGTAAACTCAACCGTGTAGGCACGCTCTACTTGACCAGCACCCCGCCCCACCCCAGAACACCACCCCGCTGACATGCACCGCGAACAGCGCTCGCCGAGCTCTCCTCACCCCCCGTCCCCGACACCGACTCGCCGCTCCCCTTCTTCCACCTGCTCGAGCGCCTAAAGACGACCAAGCGCGAGGGCTGGCGCCGCTTCGGCATCCTGCACGGCGAGTCGATTTCCGACCACATGTACCGCATGTCCATCCTCACCATGCTGGCGCCGCCCTCGCTCTCCTTCCGCATCAACATCCCGCACTGCACCAAGATGGCGCTCGTGCACGACATGGCGGAGGCGCTGGTCGGCGACATCACGCCCGTCGACCCCATATCCAAGGAGGAGAAGTCGCGCCGCGAGTCTGAGACCATGGACTACCTGTGCACGCGGCTGCTGGGCAAGTTCGGCGGCGGCCTCACCGGCGCCGACATCCGCGCCGTGTGGCAGGAGTACGAGGACAGCGAGACGCTCGAGGCCAAGTACGTGCACGACATCGACAAGATGGAGCTGCTGCTGCAGATGATGGAGTACGAGCGCGGCCAGGAGGGCCGCCTGGACGTCGGCGAGTTCACCTGGGTCGCCACCAAGATCGTGCTGCCCGAGATCCAGGCCTGGGCCGAGCAGGTCTTCGAGGAGCGGAGGCAGTTCTGGGAGAAGGTCGGCAAGGAGCCCAGCTGGGGAGGCGACCCCAAATCCGTGACATCGGCATAAGGGAAACAGGATTGTGTGGGTGCTGGGACTCAGCGGGCGTTGGGTTGATATCATGACTTTACTGATTGAGCAGAGGGAGCATTCCTGTTTGCATATGGTCTCGAGACTGGGTAGTGGTCGGCATAGATTTGTGACTGACGGGAACTTCTATTTGATCAGTCACAGGTACTATAGACTTTAATTGCATACATGTTCTACAGACTTAGTATTTCGATCCTTGCAAAGCTTACAGACTCCACGCTTGTAGCAAAGTCCATAATCAGGGACCGTGCCACAAACTAAGAACTGTAACAAACTTCGGATGTTTAGAACAAGTCACTTCACTAATAGATAGCTAACTAGGAAAGAACTCCTTCCGAGTTTGAGCTCGTCGATTCGATTTCTACGATGAAGGGCAGGTGCGAGCGCAGGTGGCCCCCGGTTCCTTCCTCGTTATGTCACCTGCATAGCTTCTATTTAAGGGCTGCATCTTTCTTCCTCCACCACTCTTCCTCCACCACTCTTCCTCCTCCACGACTCTTCTTCCTCCACGCTTCACCAACCACCTCTGCCTCACCGGCATCCACGTCGACCACAGGCGGCCCACGTTGGCGCACAAGTCGCATTTGAGCCGAAGCAGATCCATCAACATCGTGAACATGGTGAGTGCCTCACTTCAGCTGCTGAAAAACGCATTCGTTGCTGATACAAGTGAGGTGAAGAGCGGAGGAAGGTCATTCTTCGGACGCTATGGGGATGGTGGGGTGAAGGAAGAGCTTGAAGAGGACGACGGCATCAAGCTTGAGGAGAATGACGGCATGAAGCTTGAGGAGAACGCCGATATGAAGCTTCCGCAAGACCTGAAAGAGCCACCTCGCGTAAGAGGTCTGTAGATACTGGCAATAGCAACCCGAAAGGAAAGAGGCAGCGAGGAGGGGTGCCGACCGACAAAAAGTCCATCCCCGACCGGACCCGTCCGAGGCTCATTGAATACCCCCTCGACGTGTTCGAGGCTACAGCCCCAGCCATTCGGTACAAGAAAGGAACGCAATTGGCGGACACAGGCCAAATACGCACTTCACCCCGAACCGTCTGCTTCCAACGGGCTTGCACCTCTCATCGAACGTCATCGGTCGCCTTTACCAGGACCTGATTGATAATGGGTTCATGAACAAGGACCAGTTGTACGAGAACTGGCCTTGCTTTGATTCGAACGGGACCATCCGGTCCGAATACCGACCTATGGGACAAGCTTTCAAGATGAAATGCGCAGACGGACGCATACGGTTTGGCCTGCTCTGGGGGAAGTATCTTCTCTGTGGATCCGAAGGCTATGAGCAATTCAAGACGAAGTCGCCTGGAGAGGATGTGAACAAATCACACCCGTGGTGCACCGAGCCAATCACAAAAAACATTTCGAGACAATCCTGGCCACTGAAGCTGATTACCCCTTTCGAAGGAGACTTCCCAGAGTGTAGCCAGGAACTCGACTCGGCGGACGACCCAAATTGGCTCACCAATCCGGACCCCTTCAGGCTCTGCTTCGAGCAGAGAGCCCATGCCCCCCCGGAGCTTCTGCTGGCTCACGCCGAAACAATCGCATCCAATGCCCCCCTCGATCCGTTAAGTTCATCCAAGGCGACGATGAACCAAGAAAAGACGCGGTTCGAGCGGAGGAAGCGCCTGAACACCAGGTCTAGCTCAATGAACGCAGAAGAGAGGGACTACTTGTGCGAGGCCGCGGCGATGGAGGACAAGGCTGCTGGGATGGAATGTTTGGAGGCTCTCAAGAATTCAATCTACGGCGAGGATGTTGAACGATTCGAGTCCATCTCTACCTGGAGTGGAGACGCCGCTGTCACGTCAAGGCCGTCTGGGCTCAAGAAAACCTCCGGGATAGCCAAACAAAACCTCCCGAGCGAAGTGACTCGTCCAGAACTGCCACATCACACAGACGGTGAAAACAAAGCTGTCATATCTCAGGATGTTGCAGCCGGACTCATCAGAAGGGAGATAGTTCAGGCCCTACATGCCATCAGAGAATGTGACGTGGAGGCAAACATGGCCTACACCGCCATCGCAAACATCAAGGTGATGATGGAGCTCAAACGAGCCAACACCAACAAAGCCATTGAGGAGAAAGAAGGGAATGCCGCCAACACAATCCGCTTGTTCGAAGATCAGCACGGGCGAAACGACGAGCTCCGCCTGTCGGCCCAGAATGGCCACCTCGAGTTCTCTGACGACACAAGCTTGTTCGACAAGCTCAAGGAGGCGCCCAATCGTGTGAAATCCTTATTCAACCAATCCATCAGTCACTATAGAAAGGAGACAGCCCCGAACTCCTACGACCATCGGATGGCGCGGTACAATGTGGGACACTCATTGTACGACTTTGTCAACGAACCGGAGAAGCATTCCCAATTCGGCAACCCTCTCCTGCAACCATGTGAGTCGTCACAAGGCCGGGTCCTTGACGTTTCAATGCCTTGGACGCCCCCGAAAAAGTCTGATGCCAGCCGTGGCGACCCCCAAGACCAGTCCCATCCCCAACCTACACAGCACCAGAGCGCGACCCAAGGAAGCCTTCGTCCGCCAGAGGGCGGTCCAACGAGAGCTCATCAGGGCCAAGACAGCAGCCATCACCTCCAAAACCCGTCCAATCCCCAGCCTGTACAGAACCAGGCTCACAACCCCAACCCCTATCCCCCCCTACCTTTCAGCAATTCCGGCCAACGTGGGCAATTCCCCCAGCCAAGCCAGCCTTTCTACAACCCTCCCGGATTCCATCAGGGATTCTTCCATCCCTATGCCCCTGCCCAGGCCCCCCGTCCGCCACACCAGGCTTATCCGCCGATTGGGAATCAATATAGTTCAGCGAGCGGACAAGAACGTTCGTATTTCGGACTTCCCAACACTTACCAAGCACCCCATAACAACAACAGCAGCAGCATGAACCAGAACCAGAGCCAGTACCATCAGGGTTGGCATGGGCCAGGACGGTTCGGTGGCGGCCAGCAGGTCGCTGATAAGGATGGCTATGTGACAATTTAGCTATGGCTTACGGAAAAGCGATCAGTTTGACTGAAATATTCGGGGGGATCCTTTTGAGCTTTGAGGGATGACTTATGGAGGAGCGACTATCTGAGACATCCAAAGAGGGGACCCTTTTTGGCGTTGGGCAATGATTTATGGAGGAGCGATCAGATTGACTCAGATATCCCAGAGGGATCCTCTTTGGCTTTAAGCGATAAAAGTTTGATCTACATACTTAGCTGCAATTTCTCATATCCTGCGAACTCCAATCGAGCTATCTGGTGACAGGGCGAAAATATCATTTCGTTATATGCAACTTTCGTAGGTGGTGGAATCTAATATCCAGCCGCATTTGTCCATATTTAAGACTCACTTTTACGTCCAGACATTGGATTCAACTACCTACGAAAATTAGATATAATATATTTGCATCTACGTCCAGATATTGGATTCAACTACCTACGTAAGTTGAATATATTTTGTTCGACAGAATAAGGTCGAGAGAGCCAAATTCTCTTATCACACGCTGTGTATGTAGCGAACATGCTGTTACCTCAGAAGTGTATGTGTGTCATCAGTCACAATCAAGAGAAGGGAATAGTTGCAAAAGTGGTTGCCGGATGGTAATCTCGTGTGGGGAAGAAACCTCGGCCCCAGGTACAGCTCCACGCTTCCCCGCCGGCTGACGCGCATCACCCGCTGTCACACCCAATCCAACAACATGCAATTGCCGACGCTCAGAGCCTTTGTCTTCCGTTTCCTCGTTAGCTGAGCCTTCATTCCCCAGCATTCACATCAATCGATCCTCACAATGGCTTCGACACCGAGCTTCAGCACACAACCACCAAAGACGCAGTACTGCATCCTCTCGTTCCCAACCCCCTATGTCTTGCTCGTCACCCTCAATCGGCCCAAGGAGCTCAACTGCATCAACATGGCCGGCCACGCCGAGCTCGACCAAGTCTGGTCCTGGCTAGACCGCGAGCCCGCCCTCCGCGTCGCCATCATCACCGGCGCCGGCCGTGCCTTCTGCGCCGGCGCAGACCTCAAAGGTAATGCACTGCACATTAACCACACGCTCGCTCTCATCCCTCCTGTTCCAAACGTCCCCTAAGCTAATATCCCCGCCGCGATTGCAGAGTGGAACCAATCCAACTCGTCCGACACGCCGCGCCCGACGGTCAGCGCCTCGGGGTTCGGCGGCCTCTCGCGGCGCTCGGGGCTCAAACCCGTCATCGCCGCCCTCAACGGGCTGGCGTACGGCGGCGGCTGCGAGATGGTCATCAACGCGGACATGGTCGTCGCCGCCCCGACGGCGACGCTCGCCCTGCCCGAGGTCAAGCGCGGCGTCGTCGCGCTGGCGGGCGCGCTGCCGCGCCTCGTGCGCACCGTCGGGAAGCAGCGCGCCATGGAGATGTCGCTGACGGGACGCACGGTGCCCGCGCAGGAGGCGAGGGAGTGGGGGCTGGTGAATACGGTGGTGGGCGAGGGCGAGGGCGAGGTTGTGAGGGAGGCGGTGAGGCTGGCGGAGATGATTGTGGGGAATAGCCCGGATGCGGTGATTGTGACTAGGGAGGGTGTGAAGATGGGGTGGGATGGTGTAGGCGCGGAGGATGCGACGAGGATTTGGGCCGAGAGCTGGTACCCGAGGCTGCTGGCAGGTGACAATATGAAGGAGGGCGTGAGGGCGTTTGTGGAGAAGAGGAAGCCGGAATGGAAGGCGCCCAAGTTGTGAAGCACGAAACCGTCCATGAAAGCCAGGGGAAGTAAACTGAAAGCTGCGACGTCTTAGCTGTTACCGTGGAGTATACCAGTACTTTTTGAGAGCTTTTGCAACGAGTTATTCTGCTGTGTAGGCATGTAGTAACAGCAGGATTCGATGACGTAGAACATCCCGGAAGTGCATATCTACGCGCCCATGCTATTTCCTGTTATGAACAATCCCAGGAACGATCTGGACCAGTAGCTCTATCGTAAATTGAGTCCATGGCGCTTGAAATTACCTCTAAGAGAACAACACTGATTCTCGTACAGGAGTAAGGAATACTGAGCCTCGCGCGCGAACTGTCCCAAATAGGCAACCCGACGGTATTTCCATTTTCGAGAGCTCCAGCTCCTCTCCCCTCCTCCAGACTGCCCGCATCCCGCTGCAGCGGATGACCCCGCATATAAGCTGGTGACTCTCTGTTGAGTACGATGGGGGCGCTCGAACGGAACGACGTAGGTAATACGTCTTTGAGGCTCATCCCAGCTTTCCTGCACTTCGAGTTTGTTTTTCATCCGCATTCTTCCTGCCCGCTGTCTCCAAGCATTCCTGAATACCCAGCTTTTTCTGTTCCGAGCTGTGACACAACTCCGCAATGTCGGTCGTCGTTGAGCAAACAATCCCTTGGTCGCCTGAGACTCTCGACCTCACCAACCCCAAGCGCTGGACGACACTGTTCCCTCTTCTCCGGCCTTCTGTTGTCCCAGTCACTACGAGTAAAGGCCAGACTATCCTCCTTAACCGTGCTCTCAGCAATAGCCCACACATTCAAATCGCAGCGATTGGACGTTCCGGGAACTTCTCCAGCAAGTTCCTGTCGGATTCCCACATCACTGCAATCGTCACTGAAATATCTGGCGCCGGGCTTCTTACAGCACAGGATGTCCGACACACGATGGAGCAGAATGGCATCAAGGTCGGACAGGGACTTGTTGTGCTGCGCGCTGGGAGAGAACGACGCGTGGTTGGGCCGGACAACGATGTTGTCGAAGTTGTGACGGACGGAGAGCTCGAGTTCGATCACCTGCTGAGCCTACTTGAGCATGCGACAGAGACAGCGAGGTCCGTAGTCTCTCTCCACCTGGATACTGCGAATCTCCACTTACGGTGCAAACAGGACATCTATCCACCAGACAGCCGAGCTCCTGAAATTGTTCATGAAGACCGCCGTCACAACGAAGTCTGAATTCCACCCAGCAAAACAGGGAAGCAATGCCTCGATCGTGCACGAAGTCGGTCACGCAGAGTTTGAAACAGCCACCAAGGCGCTTGAGAAAGACCTCACCCACGTCCTTCGGTCGCAGGCTTCGCAAACAGGCTCAGTGACATACTCAGTCCACTACTCCGACATCAACGGCCTCTCGCAACTGGAGAACTACATAGTCGCGTACGAGATCTCAAATTACCTTGGTCCGTAGCCTTCCCCAACGTCCAGTACCTTCAACTTACCAAGCAGCCAGACGCTCAAAACACCCCCTACCGCCTCTCCTCCTCCCCCCTCATCGCGCCCGACCCCCTCTCGGCCCGCGGCTGGGCCATCTCCATCTGCGCCATACCCACTCACTTTCTCTCCGCCCAGCCCAAGCCACCGAACCCACTCTCCGCGCCCTCCAGCCCCACCAGCACCACAGCCAAGCTCGCCTCCTCCTCTCCCCCCACCACCACCGCCACCACCACGCTCACCGACGCCCTCGTCCGCTCGCGCATCGCGCTCGGCTGCGCCGCCCTCATCGCCGCCGAGCCGACCATCACGCGCTACGACACCATCGTCGGCGACGGCGACTGCGGGCTGACGCTGCGCGACGGCGCGCACAAGGTGCTGTCCTTCATCGACGGCATCGATCTTTCTTCCGGCAAACTGCCGGGAGTGCTGGCGGCGCTGGTCGACGACCTCGAGGTCACGATGGGCGGGACGAGCGGCGCGCTGTACTGCATCTTCTTGTCGGCGTTCGGCACCGCTCTGGGGGCGCAGCAGCAGCAGCAGGGGGGAGAAGAAGAGAACGTCGTGCCGCATGCGTTGGAGGTGGCGTTGGAGCAGCTGTTGCGGTATACCCGCGCGCGGAAGGGGGATCGGACGTGCTTGGATGCGCTGATTCCGTTTGTGGAGACGCTTGTGGGTGGGGGTGGGGCGGAGGATGCGCTGCGGCGGGCGGGAGAAGGCGTCGAGGGGACGAAGATGATGGAGGCGAAGTTGGGGAGGAGTACGTATCTTGACGAGAGCGCGACGAGGGGCGTGCCGGATCCCGGGGCATATGGGTTGTTTGTGCTGTTGGAGGGATTGTGCGGGGTGGAAAGGAAGTGATGTTGGGAGGAATTTACTACGTTATTTACCTTACTCTCGCCTCAATGGAGGCTGAATTACATGCGGCCCTGTATGTGTGGAGCTTCTACGACATATGGATTGCCACTGCTATCTCTAATCAGCAGTTCTGTGGGGAAGCCACGCACATTCTTGTGTCGCGTCACATACCTTCCTGGGATGGCTCTGGGAGCGCATGTATGCAGCTCCACTACTGGTTTGAGCTCGAACTTGTTTCCTTCCTATATTTAGAGGGTGTATTTTTCACTACACCGTTCTTTCCATATCGTTTTGCCAGGTCTTAGCTTTCCGATGGCTATAGCGCTTCGAGCTATGGATCAGCCCTGGAAGAATAGCAGCCGGAACAGGGTGACGAGTAATCGATTTTGAGTAGACATGGCGATGTGAGTGTATAGGAAGCTAAGGGCGCCGGGCACCTGCTCGGCGGTAGTAGCGCGTAGCTAGCGCGTGGAGATGACGACTTCCCGAAGATCAGCCGGCGGAACCAACTGTTTATCGCGAGCGTGTTTACCAACCTCTGACGCGATTGCGCGAACGCCGACCGACACCGACGACGACGACGACGACGTACCGCCGCAGCCATGAGGATTGTGGAGGTAGTCATAGACGTACGTGGCCCGCCCCTTGCGCGCCTTTCCTCCTCGCTGACCCCGCACGCAGGGCTTCAAGTCGTACGCCGTCCGTACCGTCATCTCCGGATGGTGAGTTGCGCCAACACACCTTACCGCACCACTCGCAAGCGCGCTGACACTGGTCGCAGGGATGAGAGCTTCAATTCCATCACCGGTCTTAACGGTTCCGGAAAGTCCAACATCCTCGACTCAATATGCTTCGTCCTCGGCATCACGAACATGACGACCGTCCGCGCCCAGAACCTGCAGGTACGCTCGCCTGCAAGACACAAGACTAGGGTGTGACAGCAGCTGATTCAGGTGGACAATATAGGACCTCATCTACAAGCGCGGCCAGGCGGGCGTCACCAAAGCTTCCGTCACCATAGTCTTCGATAACTCGAACAAAGCCAAGTCCCCGATCGGATTCGAAGAGTACGCGCAGATATCCGTGACACGTCAGATCGTCCTCGGCGGCACGAGCAAGTACCTCATCAACGGTCACCGTGCACAGCAACAGACCGTCCAGAACCTCTTCCAGTCCGTCCAGCTGAACATCAACAACCCAAACTTCTTGATTATGCAGGGTCGCATCACCAAGGTCCTGAATATGAAGGCTGTCGAAATTCTGGCCATGATTGAGGAAGCCGCCGGCACGCGCATGTTCGAGGACCGGAGGGACAAGGCATTCAAGACAATGGCGAAGAAGGACATGAAGCTGCAGGAGATTTCGGAATTGCTGAAGGACGAAATTGACCCCAAGTTGGAAAAGCTCCGAGCCGAGAAGCGCGCCTTCCTCGATTTCCAGCAGACCCAGAACGACGTCGAGCGGTTGACGAGGCTAGTCGTAGCGCACGACTACCTCAGATACAGAAGCAAGCTAGACAAGTCGGTGGAAGATCTGGAGAGCAAGAAGCAGCGAGAGAAGGATCTCGAGGAGTCTGTGGAACGGATGAAAAATGAGATCGAACTGCTCAAGGAGGACATCAAGAAGGTCAAGGGCGCCAGAGAAAAGGAGCTGCGCAAGGGCGGTAAATTCCAAGGCTTGGAAGAGGTGGTCAAGAAGCATTCCCACGAGGTGGTTCGGTTGACAACTGTCATTGACCTGAAAAAATCCGGGTTGGCGGAAGAAGCCGACAAACGCAAGAAGCTTCAGAAAACGGTCCAGGAGCTCGAATCTCAGCTCAAGGAAAAAAGCAAGATTTATGAGCAGCTACAGCAAAAGTACAATGCCTCGCATGCAGAATTGGCCAAGCAGACCGAAGAAGTTGAGAAGAAGGAAGAACTTATCTCCACTCTGCAAACCGGTGTTGCATCCAAGGAAGGGCAGGAAAGCGGTTACCAGGGTCAGCTTCAGGACGCACGGAATCGCGCAAGTTCTGCACAAACCGAACAGGAGCAGGCCAAGCTCAAAATTTCCCACTTGGAGAAACAAATCAAAGAGGCGGAACCGCGGGCGAAGAAGGCGAAGGAGCAGAACTCGGGACTCCTCAATGAGCTGGAAGGCTTACGAAAGCAAGCCCAAAAGCTTGAAGGTGACCTTGGCAAACTGGGCTTTGAACCTGGTAAAGAGGAGGACATGTACAAGGAAGAGGCACAACGGCAACATCGCGTTCGCGAGCTCAGAGAACAGTCCGAAGCTCTGAAAAGGAAAGTTGCCAACATCGACTTTAGCTATAGCGACCCTTCACCCAACTTTGATAGGTCTAGGGTGAAGGGCCTGGTTGCTCAGCTCTTCTCCCTAGAGAAAGAGCACACCCGAGCCGGCACCGCTTTGGAGATTTGTGCAGGCGGCCGTCTGTACAATGTTGTCGTCGACACCTCTGAGACTGGTACTCAGCTTCTGCAAAACGGCAGATTGAGGAAACGCGTCACCATCATTCCCTTGAACAAAATTTCTGCTTTCAGAGCATCAGCAGAGGTAATGGCCCTGGACACCTGTTTTGGCAAATATTCTAACTTGATTTCAGAAAATTGGCGCAGCTCAACGGATCGCTCCCGGGAAGGTTGACCTTGCGCTATCCCTCATCGGCTACGACGACGAGGTTACAGCGGCGATGGAGTACGTCTTCGGCTCCACGCTTGTCTGCGAGGATGCTGAGACGGCGAAGCGCGTCACCTTCGATCCCTCGGTGCGGATGAAGAGCGTTACTCTTGAAGGCGATGTCTACGATCCGTCGGGCACGCTTTCCGGAGGTAGCTCTCCTCAGACTAGCGGTGTTCTCGTCACACTGCAGAAGTTGAACGAGCTTACGAAGGAGCTCAAGGCTCAAGAGCAAGCTCTGGCCACGCTTTCGTCGACTATGATGAGGGAGAAGAAGAAGCTCGACTCTGCCAAGAAGATCAAACGAGAGCTTGACCTGAAGACGCACGAGATCAAGCTTGCTGAGGAGCAGATCAGCAGCAATTCGTCGGCTTCGGTAAGAGACCTCCAATCGGGATAGAGTTTACCGCTAACTCGCTTCAGATCATCCAAGCTCTCGAGGAGATGAAGTCCACAGTAACTCAGTTGAGGCAAGATATCATTGACGCGAAAGCACGGCACGACGAAGCATCCAAGGAAGTCAAGCGCATCGAGCGTGACATGAACGAATTCAGCAAAAACAAGGACAGCAAGCTCGCCGAGCTTCAAAAGTCCCTTGATCAGCTCAAGAAGGCATTGGCCAAGAACAACGCTTCCATCAAACCCCTTCAGCAAGAGATGAGGGACGCAATGCTCGAGTCTGAGCAGTGTGGCAGTGATCTTGCTGCTGCTCAGGAACAGTTGCAAGATTCCAACACGACCCTTTCCGCGCAACAAGAGGAAATTGATGCGCTTATTCGAGAGCAAGCGATGGCAAAGGACACACATGAGATGGCAGCCGCCCAGCTGGAGGACGAACAGGCGAAGCTGACCGGGTTCGATGAGGAGCTGCGCGCTCTCGACGATGCCGTGAGCTCCAAGTCCAAGTTGATCACAGAGGAGGGTCTCGAATTGCAAAAACTCGGCCACCAGATCGAGAAGTTCGATAAGGAACTGCAAGGCGCCAAGCAGGCTGTGTCGGCACTGGAACAGGAGCATGATTGGATCGTCGACGAGCAGGAACAGTTCGGCCGATCCGGCACACCCTACGACTTCAAGGGCCAGAACATGTCGGAATGCAAAGCCACTCTCAAGAACCTCACGGAGCGCTTCGAAGGCATGAAGAAGAAGATCAACCCCAAGGTCATGAACATGATCGACAGCGTCGAGAAGAAGGAAGTCTCGCTGAAGAACATGATGCGTACCGTCATTCGCGACAAGCGCAAGATCGAAGAGACGATCCAATCGCTGGACGCGTACAAGCGCGACGCGCTGCAGAAAACGTGGGAGAAGGTCAACACTGACTTCGGCAACATCTTCAACGAGCTGCTGCCCGGCTCGTTCGCCAAGCTCGACCCGCCCGAGGGCAAGTCGATCGCCGACGGCCTCGAGGTCAAGGTGTCGCTGGGCAAGGTGTGGAAGCAGAGCCTGACGGAGCTGTCGGGTGGCCAGCGCTCGCTCGTCGCCTTGTCGCTCATCATGGCCCTGCTGCAGTTCAAGCCCGCGCCCATGTACATCCTCGACGAGGTCGACGCCGCGCTGGACCTGAGCCACACGCAGAACATCGGCCGGCTGATCAAGACACGGTTCAAGGGCAGCCAGTTCATCGTCGTGTCGCTGAAGGACGGCATGTTCCAGAACGCGAATCGCATCTTTCGGACAAGGTTTAGCGATGGTACCAGTATCGTCCAGGCGCTGACGCCGGCGGACTTGAAGTAAGGGGGACGACAAAAGCCGGGTCAGCGGCGTGATTAGGGGTTCGAATGACGCTGGTGGCATTTGTGTGGGTTACACGGCGTTCGGGAGAATGGGTTTAGGATAACATGGCCGTGGCAAAGGCTGGTCACGGTTGCGTTGGCGCTGCGGGGTTTCTTACCGGGTAAACTGTTGGGCTAGCGGTGTCCTCTGTCGACTGATGTTGATACCAGGCGTTCACTGTATTTGTTATGGAATATTGAAGACGCTTAGGGCGGCTGAAAAGAAAACATTTGCCAGGTTCTTCTGTCGAACGTACTGCTCTTTCGTGGGGGATCTCTTTGCCTTGCCTTGCCCCACGGTTGAGCCCAGAACGATTTGAGCTTTCTGTGCCCCGTCAAGGACGCTACATGCTTTTCCTGTAAGCAGTTGAAACAGATATCCGGACACAAATATAAGGCTCGATAACTTTTCTTCATGGATAGATGAAACTGTACAAATGCGTCCAGACATGGGATTCCACTACCCACTAGTCCAAGCCTTTTATCCAGGCCTAGGTTCTCGACCGCAGTTCGTGCAAAATTGCGTAGCTCATTTTCGCTGTCAACGGGGATTCATCTTGGACCAGTGGTGATTCATGTTGGATCGGTCATGATCCATCTGGGACCGGGCGTGATCCATCTGGGTCACCGAGGGTAAGATAGATAGCTCAATTACCTACCTATCAGTGAAGTGATTTATTCCATACATGTGAAGTTTATTACGTCTGTAGCACGGACAACAACTATACTATAAACAACTTTCATGAGTAGTTGAAGAAGATATCCGGACGTAAATGTAAGTATTGAAACTATACAAATGCGTCCGGAGATCGGATCCCACTACCCACGTAAGATAGATAGTAGTAAGCTAGGGAAGTAATATAATAGCTTTCAACTTATGTAGGTAGTTACATTAAATTTCTAGACGTAAAGGTAAAACTTAAATATAAGTAAATACCTACGAGAGTTAGCTACTATCTTTACATCTACGTCTAGACATTAGATTCAACTACCTACGCAAGTTAGGTTGGATACGATAACTTCGGCGGAACAAGGTCGAGAGGGCCGAATTCTTCTGTTACCCGCTGTGGAAACCCGCTTCTCCGAATTAATGCCGAAACTCTTCTTGCGGGACCCACTGATGTCATGTAGTTTATTGAGCAGGCCGGTCATAATATCATGAGACTGCTTTGCTGTTAGTGGACCTACTGCGCCGCGACAGGGCAAAAATGTCTCAAGCCCGCCTCGCTTGAAGGCGCTTATTGCGGAACTGCAACAAGAAGCGAAATAGCACGTCGCTAAATGAATCCACAGACGGACTACAGGCGCAGGTATGTTTTAGATTGTTATAAGCATTCGGCACGGAGGACCTAGGTAAATAAGGCAGTTGGATGTGGGCGAGGGCGGCCAAGCATTTCCTGTTATGTGATCGCTGGCGCTCACATCGCGTGCTCTTCGTATCGTATGCACGTTTAGCGATTAAGTGATCCACATCGGTCCCTGATGATCTTCACCGAAAGGCGTTTGATGAATCTTTTCGAGCACAATCTTCTAAAATTTCAATGTTTCTCCTTTTCTTGCACAAGATGCTTTTCGCACGGCTCGGCAGTCATCCTACAAACGTATCGGCCGTAGCAGCATCAATCGGTAGATGGCGCCAGAATCCTAGATCCCGCTCTCCCCTGCGCGGCGCAGCGATATCAAGGTTGGGGGCCAGAATAGGAAACCTCAGTGCGATGAGTGGCGAGCATGCCGCTACCGCAGAACACCAATGTGCACTATGAAGCCCGAATCTTCCTTCAAGCCATGGGGCAGATGCTCATCTGACAGCTTCCACACCCGAAACCGCTTGTGGAAAGAGATCAGCCACTGCTCAAAGACCTCATACGTTCTTC
Organism: Diplodia mutila; assembly: GCA_022560015.1. Taxonomy (NCBI): domain Eukaryota; kingdom Fungi; phylum Ascomycota; class Dothideomycetes; order Botryosphaeriales; family Botryosphaeriaceae; genus Diplodia; species Diplodia mutila. Next base: position 63,982 of record JAFISB010000045.1, on the reverse strand, counting down.
TCTGCTGCGCTATGATGCAGATGGTAGGGCGGCAGCCTTTCGCACGTAAGGCGCATATCTCAGCGCAGGTATCGTTGAAAGGCTCGATTAGAGCCTCGTTGTAGATGCAGTCGCAGGCGATGACGGCGTCGACTCCGACATCATCTGATGCATCAGGCTGCTGGTTCAGTTGTTGGGGAAGAGCGGCCACCGAATCACGCTCCCAGTCCAACGTCAGCGTCTCAATGTTGCCAGCCGAGGCACCTTCCGCCCTGGCGCGTGGCTTCTGAGCCTTTGCGCGGCGTGCGGGGGGCAGGCTGGTGTTCTGGGCAATGTTTTGTTTCAGCAGTCTTAACACGTAGTCCTGATCGGTGGCTACGTATCTGCCTATGCGCGGCGCTAGGGCCAATGGGACGATGCCAGCCACGCCGCAGCCCAGCTCCAGAACGGTCGAGTGCGGGGTGAGGGCGTGGCTCCTGAAGAGGACGTTGGCTTCTGACGCCAACCATTCGGCAAAGAGCGGCGTGACTTTCCACACGACGGCGCCGGTGCTTCCCAGTGCGCGGTTGGAGGTGAGCAGACCGGGGGACTGCGCGATTGTCAGATCGCGGCCGGCAACGGTCACGTCCAGCGACGCGGCTTTGGGGTCGAGAATGCCAAGCTCGTGCGAGGGTGCTGGCTGCGAGAAGACCAGGAAGGCGTCTGCCAAGCGGGGGGGTTTTAGCGGACGAGTTGCTGTGGGCGGGCGTCACGTCTGGCGCGCGAATCACCTTCTTCCGGATCGGCCACCTCGTCGTGCAGGGCGCGCAGCAACGCGTTCAGCGCGTCCATGGCTTGGCTCCGGGGCCCCGGGAAGCTGGCGACGCGCCCAGGAATTCGGCCGCGTGCGCCAGGCTCCTGCGGCTGCCTTGGCCGGGGCGGTGTCCTGGGAGAGCGGCTGCGGGCGGATGCTAAGGGGTCAGGCGGGCGCGCAGCCTGTTATCTGGTTGCGCAGGCGGTGCGAGGCGGCGATGGTGGGAATTTTGTTGAGCGCAGGCCACAGGCTGGTGACATGGGTAGGCAGGCCAGGCAGGGTCTGGCGGGCCAGGATTCGTTCGTGGCTGGTAGCTCCTGGCGACGGCCCGCTAGACGTCACTCCGGCTCCCACGCCTTCCATCCTGAACCTCGCCCGCAAGCTCCGTTCCAAACACGCTTGCTCCCTCTCATCTTTCTCTCTGCTGCACCGCTCGCCTTCATCCACCGCGAGTCCCCGCGCACCACCCAGCGCCCCTTTCCCGCCGACTCTTCGTCCCCAGCCTGAGTGCGAACGAGCTCTACACTCGCGCCCACCATGCCGCAGAACTACAAAACCATGGTGCCGCAGCCGCGGCCCTACAAGAAGGGCCCCTTCACCGTCGAGGCTCCTGGCTTCGAAGCGGTCGAGGGCGAGACCATCCCGCGCCGCAATTACCGCACCAAGGATGCCCTGAAGATGCGCCCCCATGACGACATCGCCACCATTTACGACATCCTCAAGTACTCGTCGGCCAAGTTCGGCAACGCGAAGGCGCTCGGCCACCGCAAGTTGATCCAGGAACATACGGAAACCAAGAAGATCAAGAAGATGGTCGATGGCAAGGAGGAGCAGATTGACAAGAAATGGACCTACTTCGAGCTGAGCCCCTACGATTACATGAGCTTTGTCGAGTTTGAGAAGCTTGCGATAGACCTCGGAGCCGGTTTCCGCGCAATCGGACTCACCTCTCCCGACCGCGTGCACATCTTTGCTTCCACCAGGTAAGCTCTATCTCCCCTAATCGTCTGACTAGTGCTGACCTTGTAAAAGCCCTCAATGGCTCGCGATAGCACACGGTAAATCACATTCTCGTGGTCGCCGCTTCGGAAAGCGCTAATGAATCGTAGGCGCCGGTTCGCAATCGATGCCCATCGTGACCGCTTACGACACGCTCGGAGAGGAGGGTCTCAGGCATTCCCTCCAGCAGACCAACGCAAAGGCCATCTTCCTCGACCCCCAGCTCCTCACCAAACTCATCAACCCGTTGAAGACTGCCAAGGACATTCAGCATGTCATTTACAACGATGTGGACAAGGAGGTCAAGCAGTCGGACATTGAGAAGCTGAAGGGCGAGCACCCCCACCTCACCATTAGAGCGTTCAGTGAGCTCAGGAAATTGGGTGCGGATTCGCCAATTGACCCTACGCCGCCCAGCCCTGAGGACCTGTGCTGCATCATGTACACCAGTGGTTCTACGGGCACACCGAAGGGAGTTCTGCTGAAGCACAAGAACGTGGTTGCAGCAAGTAAGGGACAACGATGGACTTGAGTGCGAGAAAATAAAGCTGACCGATTACAGTCACCGGTGTTGACGTTATCGTTGGCCCCTACATTGGCCCTGGCGACGGCCTGCTTACCTACCTCCCGCTCGCGCATATTCTGGAATTCGTCTTTGAGAACGCGGTTCTCTTCTGGGGTGGCACCATGGGTTATGGTAACCCCCGCACTCTCTCCGATGCGTCTGTGCGCAACTGCAAGGGTGATATCCGCGAATTCAAGCCCAGCATTCTCGTTGGCGTGCCCGCTGTTTGGGAGTCCGTGAAGAAGGGTATCATGGGCAAGGTCAATGGTGGCAACTTCATCGTTAAGAACCTGTTCTGGGGAGCATTGGCTGCCAAGAACTTCTTGATGAACACTGGTCTCCCCGGCGCCGGCCTCCTGGACGCAGTGGTCTTCAACAAGATTAAGGATGCTACTGGTGGCAGGCTGAGAATTACCATGAACGGTGGTGGCCCGATCGCGAAGGACACACAACACTTCATTTCCATGGCAATTACGCCTATGATCAGTGGATACGGCTTGACGGAAACTGCTGCGTAAGCTGACTCGATATATTCCGACGTGATCACCGCTGACAGGAAATAGCATGGGAGCTCTGATGGATCCTTTGGCGTATACCGACTCGGCCCTTGGTGAAATCCCCGGCTGCATTGAAGTCAAGTTGGTGGACTTCGAGGACGCCGGTTACTTCGCCAAGAACATCCCACCGCAGGGTGAGATCTGGATCCGTGGTGGTGGTGTCTCGGACGGCTACCTCGACCTTGAGTCGGAGACGAAGGAGAACTTCACTGCGGATGGCTGGTTCAAGACTGGTGACATTGGCGAGTTTGACGCTAAGGGTCAGCTCCGTATCATTGACCGCAAGAAGAACCTCGTCAAAACTCTGGCAGGAGAGTACATTGCGCTTGAGAAGGTACGTTCAAGCTCTCATGCCATTTGAAGGTTACGTGGCCGCTCACACGCAACAGCTCGAGTCGATTTACCGCTCCGTTCCCGTTGTCGCCAACATCTGCATCTACGCCGCCCAGGACAAGCACAAGCCCATCGCCATCATCGTTCCCGCCGAGCCCGCTCTCAAGAAGCTCGCAGGAGAGCTCGGCCTGCAGGGCGAGCACCTGGAGGAGCTTGTGCACGACCCCAAGATCAACAGCAACGTCCTCAAGCAGCTTCAGAATGCTGGTCGCAAGGGCGGTCTCGCTTCGTTCGAGATTCTCGACGGTGTCGTCCTCGCCGATGAGGAGTGGAACCCGCAAAATGTAAGTTTTTCAGCTGTTTGTTTGTTTTACTATTTTTTTTTCTTGCTGTTGTCTGGAAGAAACGGACCGATTGCTGACGTCATGCCTGCACCAGGGTCTCACTACCGCCGCCCAGAAGCTGAACCGCAAGGGCATCTTGGACAAGTACAAGAAGGAGGTCGACAAGGCTTACGCCAGCAGCGGCTAAAGTGGTGTTGCAGGCGATGTGTGGAGGAATGGTCGAGTAAAGGTGGAGCTTGGGTCGGACTGGGATTAGACTGGGTTAGCGGAGGGAGGTGCTTTTAATTCCCATTATTGCTTCTGTTCACTCTGTGATGTTTACTTGCTTGCTCTCTTCTTGCCCAGGATGTTCGACCTCTCGACCACTCCCCTTTCTGATAGGTGCACAGGCGAATGTCCGAAGCATTTTCTGATTCAACTGTTCGAGAAGTGTCAATGGGGCAGTTTGACGAGGCCCTTCTTTCCCGGATCCTCGACATATTGTTTTTGGGAGCAACCGGCCTTGTAAGTGCTATTATGTACGCGTAGTCTGCTCATCGAAAGCATGTTATTCTATTAAATACAGGGCCTTCGCTCATGTTCGGATCGTGAATTATGTGCTCGTGCACGATCTACGTTACTACAGTGGGATGCATAGGATTTGTGCCCACTTACGCTTACAGTAGAAGCAAATGTCCAGACGTACATCCGAGGGTTCTGAGATCTCTCCTACGTAGATAATTGAAGTAAACGTCCTGACGTAGATGTGAGGGATTTATAAGAAGATAACACAAGTGTTGTACTGTATAACTACTAATACTAATAATGATCAGATAGAAAATGTACCAAAGGTCCCGTTGCGTCTCTGCTTTGAATAGTGCATCTCACGCCAAAAAATGGATTCCTGCGTACGCTACAGTAGTTAGGAGCAGCCCGACCACCAAAGCTGCCGGGCTCCCGGCTAGTAATGGTATGTTCTTGCTTCTGTCGAAAACGTAATGCCCTTGTCCAAAACCATGGTTAGATTTATGCGGTAGGAGATGGCCTACAGGTAGAGAAGCTTCGAGTAAATTTACAGCGAGCTTCCACCTTTGTCCGTCCTCCTGCGTGAAAGATGTTGGAATAGGCCTTCGGTAGTGCAGCTAGGGGAGATAATATAGGCCGGTGCCCACAAATCTTTTCGTGGGCGCCTGGAGATGAGAGATTTTACTGTGAGTAAGATCGCCTACGACATCTTTTATGGTACTGTCCCATTTTCGCTGCGCTCTGCTATACGTCGAGATAAACGATGCCTCGGGTTGATGACCGTGTGGAGAGGGGAAGAAGTGTGGTCGTCGAGAAAAAAAAACATTCGAGAGGCCAGGCGTCATCATGTAAAAGAAGGCTAATATCTCTACTGAACCCTCTCCGCTGATATCTTTGGGCTGTTCAACATCTAATGGTTTGCTCCACCAGAAGGCGTACACGAGAAGTGCACAAATACAGTGTGCCATCGCGTTGATCTAAGCGGCTATCAGTCTTCAGTTCGCACATCGACTTCTGTTTCAAGGATGGAAAAGAAACCTGCAACGCCAAAGAAAATTTCCTTCCAGCAAAGTGATTGAGATACCATAGTGTATACGGACCAGACATTCAACGATGAACCAAACAGCTTGTACACAGATAATGGCCTTCGCCAGCGCGCTGGCTTTGCTTTTGTCAATCATGTCAGCTTTTCTAACAGCTGGGATCAGTCCGGGCTTTAGTCCGGCTAGTTTCGGAGTCCGTTAGGGCGAAGAACCATTCTGGCAAGGTCTTTATGGGTTGAGAGGGTTATTCGAGAGTGTATCCAGATAGTAATGATTCTTTGCTGCTTTTGCGGGAAGAAAGGCTCGGCTTTACTTACGTCAAATTCGTAACCTCCCATCAGGGCGTAGAAAGCGTGAGTTAGGGTCCAGTATTCCTTCGTGTCATCCCGAAACAGGGCCGCATATGTTGGTTCCTGAGGTCTATGTTAGTTGTCCAGGAATCACCGCTCACGGAGATATCACAAGATGTCGGAATATAATTCCTTGGCCTTTCTGAACTGATACCATGCAGCGCACGCAACCATTTCAGGCGCCAACAGACTAAGTATTAACCAGCCAAACTTTCTGTACATCGGACGATTCTTGAAACAGACGCGCTTCCGGTCCAGGCTATCCGGGATGTTAAGATGCACGGCAGACCAGACACACAAGGTTGTTGTGATGATGCAGGCTGAGAGGATACTGAAAGTACCGCGTCTCGCGGGCTCAGCCTCCCAGGACGTGACATGAGAAGCGTTGCCGAAGATGTTCCACCTGATTTGGACGTTTTTAGCGAGTCAAGAGAAATGTACCGGTTATCCGGACGCGAGGGCGGTGGATGAGCGGCTTACTTCGTTGGGTGGAAGGCGTGGATCAAAGCGCTCGTTGTCTGCAAGGCTGTGAAAGTGTACATACTGCCTGCGTCACTTTTGACAGCTCAGCGAACGAAAGCTTGCAGCCCTGTATCTGCGCGGAGTTCCGTCAAATTGGGCGCGCAGGTGAGCAAGGCGCCTCACCGTAAGCTTGCGCTGGAATGCGCCTCAGCCTGCTTACCCGCATTAACTAATGGTCGAATGCCGAATCCGCTACTAAACCAAGGCAGAAGCCGCGAGAGTATCAGCAGCATTTGATCCTGTTTCTAAGAATTGATATAGTGAACTTGTGCATGACCCGCTGGTAATCAAGGGCGGTGACAAGAAGTGCTGCTTCGAAGCCATTACCAAGTGGCTTTTGATGAGGAGCATAAGCGGATATCCTGAATAAGGCTGAGCGGTTCCGTCTCGTCGATGTGGATGGCCAGTCGGTAGCTGGGAGTTATTCGCTAAGGAAGCGGGCACAACGCCCACTCGAATAGGGCCAGTCTCATTACACTATTAGAAGAATGACACGTTGCGTGGGCTTCCAATGGTGCACTTCCGGACATGTTAGGTTCGTGAGCGACTGAGAGACGGAAGCATAAAGGAAGACTTGATTATACAAAGAGATACATTGAGCGATCAAATTACCAAGGAGAGATCTATAGCTCAACCCGACCAGAACTCCCAGTATTATACGAACCATCGACGCGAGTGGAGGGTCGGTCGGAACGATTTAATGGGGTATATTAGTGCAACAGGGACGAAGAAGAGAAGCCGCTATTCTAAATCCGGTTCAGCACGACGCGGAGCGAATGCAGGGCCGGGACTGTACGTCCGAACGACTCACATATGATGCTTCTCCCATAGCGCGAGAGAAGCCGACGAAGTGTCCAAGGGATTCAGAACCTCGTAAGGGTCGGCACCGCCGCAGCCAGACATTGGCACGTCGGCCCGCCATTTCCGCCTTGTATACGCGATGGTGCGCCCAGTCTCGAGAGAACCAGCTCCCGAGATGTTGACCGCCGGATGAAAAAGAGGAGCGTGTTGTGAGAGAAGAACAAAAAGGAAAACGGCTTTCCTCTCAAAGTCTTGTTGAGCCTGGTAGGCTGCCTTCTTTCTCGTCCTTGCTCTTTAGCCCTTGGTGGCTAGTTGCACTTGGTCGCGGAGTCGTATCGCTTGCTTGTCGACGAGGTTGAGGTGGTTGGGGCAGGGTTGAGATTGCTCCGCTTGGTTTTCTTCTCCCACTTTATATCCTCGAGAAGGTCGTCCGAGTCGCCGTCGTTGAAGACGGAGAAGGTCTCCTTGGGCTGGCTCAGCTTGTCCTTGGGCATGGTTGCGGCTGAGGATTTGATGACGTGGATGGACGGCATGGAGGAGACGGGCAGCGCCGGGTGGTGGTTGGGCGGGGGTGGAGTTGACGCAAAGCGCAAGGGAAAAAGGCAGGAACCAGGGACGGGGTGGAGGGTTCAGTTAAGAAGAAATCGAGAGGAGGGGGGGAGGGAAACGTGGTTGCAAGGCAAGGGGATCAGTGATCGGAGCAGAGATCGCTGATGCTGCGCTCTGCTGCTGCCAATAAATTCCGCATTTCGACAAGCTCTTCCATTTTTATCGCGCATGCGTCTCCCCTGACTAAAAGCCGCATGTTGGGATTGACGGGTTTGTGATGTGAATCACGAGGGGGGAGGCAGTGGGTGCGACATGGCGCCATTGGCGGGCGGCTGACCCCCCTCCCCGTCTGCTCCGCGTGAGCGTCACACGGCAGCCGGTATTTACTTGCCTGTTGAGCGGCGCGCCGGATGTCTGCCGATGGCGACGGTCCCACCTGGCCGGTTCACAAGGACAGAGCGGTCACGGAGTGGAGACCAGATAGCGGGTGACGTTGGCTGGGAAGCGGGGAAGGGCGCGTGCTGCAGAGGCAACAAGTTTTTTGCGATGCAGCCTTATCGGTTCCCTGCGGCCCGCGCTGACCACCCCCTTGGAAGGCCACGGTGCTTGCCGGTGGTGTGTAGCATCGCTCTGATATTTGATGTCTGACTTTCTGCGACGAGAAAGCCTGCGTCGTACCTTTTCCCCCACCGGCCAATTACGCACACACACGACTTGCGTCCTGTCGAGCCCACTTTTTAGACTTCTGGGGATGGACCGTTGCCGTGGAGAAACATGAAAGAATTGCTTAACGGGACCGTTCGAGCTGCACTGCAATCCAACCTTCGGGAAAGGGGCATGCCTTCAACCAACCGATCACCCAGGCACAGCCACCCTCAAAGTCTATCACCCACCTCATGCCTGAAAACCAAGGCAACACAGGCGGTGTGGAAAAGTAAAAGTCATTAATCTTCATGTCACGCAGGGGTGGTGAGAGTAAGTAGCTCGACTCCGCACACGCTACTAATCTACTCCATCATCAGCAGCCTGCACGCAATATATCGGAATGAAGCAATTTACCCGCATGGGACCGCATGGTTTCAATGCGAACCGTGTCTCCGGATCAGCGCTAGTCGACGGTTTCCGGTGTCAAGAGGCCCGTACGAACTCGTCCACTGCTCGCGAAGTTCCTGGTCGAGGTCCCCCGGATCTTCCAATGTCCCACAAGAACCCCGCCAAAATCCTTTACACCCGTACCACCCACCCTACCTGCAGTGCTTCCCCCAGGATCACGGCCTGTCTCTGATCGACCGCATCACCGTCCCATTACTCAACCCACATTCTCAGAGATGTGCTGTCCTCAACCACGGCTTCGACCTTCATCTTCTTTGGAAAACTCGTCATCGTATTGGCGCTGTACGGTAGAAGTTCATCTCCGTCCTGGTCGGGGATACTCGGAATCAATCGGCCATTGAACTCAATCGATCCACGTCCGATGTGGATCCGGAGATAGTCCAAGAAGCAGTATATACCGTTGGAGCTGGCGGCACTGTGGTCCCATGAAGTAGACACTTCAGCTCTGTAGGGGGCAGTGAGGTCACCAATACTATCCTCGTTGCTTGTGGAATCCCTGGTATACAACCGCGAAAATCGGCAGCCGATGACAAAACTCGAATCGAAGATGGCGAAACTGTCTTCATGCTCCCTGAAGCCATCAACAGCAACATATAATCGAGCGAGGCCGAAGCGTCGAGGCTCAAGTGGATCATCCAGGATAATGTCGCGGAGAACTGCAGTGAGGAGCAAAATCGTGCAACAGACATCGGCGGTATTGGCATCTGCCAGGTGGGATATTTGCCGTTAGCAAACACTGGTAAAACTGTCATCAACAAAATTTTGCTCTTCTCGCAGTCTTTGACTCCTCCGAGAAGCATTCATGACCCTTTGCAATGATTCATCCCATCCTTCGCCGCTACGATCTTCCCAGTCCTTTAGAGTGGATCGAATATTATTTTCAGCATCCAGGACCCACGTTTCAGTCTCAGTCAAAGAGGCAGCCAGCTGGTGTAAGAGTACCTCGGCGCTTGAGTACCGCCGTAGAACCTCGAGTAGGGTGGATAGTGGTAGAGGAGAGCAAACGCGCCGAACAATTCAGCAAATTCTGCCGACACTTCTTGGAGCTTCTGACCCGTATGAGGGCCGAAGGAATCCTTGAGCACTGCATCTTGAGGCACTGGCCAGTCAAGAGAGTGTGTCGAATAATGGGAGTGCTGTTGGCCGTGAACAAATTTAAGTTTCGCGGGAAACAGAGAGAAGGTCTCCGTTGGCTGAACAAGTTCATGCCCGGTGGGTGGGGTGCGATGGCATAATGAAGCGGATCTGATACTGAGCTATTGTTGTATCATAGTTCTGAAAAACAATTGCAGGCGCCCCCTGATTTTGAGATGGCGATTTGAGTAGTTGCACTCGTAGACCAAGCACGTAGTCAGAGAAGGTTAGAGCCCAGCCGCAGGTCATACTGCCAGTGACCTCCATGAAGTGCTTTTCGGCTCCACAGGCTTGGAATTTGCGCAACTAAGCGGCAGCTACTCGCCTCTCTTCTCAGGCGGGATCCAGGAAAGCCACCCTGTACCCGATATGGATCATCTCGACGAGCTGGTGAACTTAACCGATAACTCTCCAAGGCCTGTAACCCACATTAACGAGCACCCACAAACTCAGCCTGGACCTCATGAGCACAACATTGGGCTTGAGGCAGAGTCTCAGGATAGTGTAAATCCAAACTTCATGTCTCTGGAAGCGATGGACTTCGACCTGGTGTACAGTCCTCTTGAGAATTTCGACGACTTACTGAATTCCCAGCTTCACAGCAACGGAGATGTTCAGGGTAGTCAGGCTCCCAAACCACCTGTTACAACCCCACTCAGTCGCGATATTGCTTTTTGTAGGACGACTAGGCCATACCGAAACTGTTTTTTTCACAAGCTCAAAAAGTCCTGGACCGAAAATTCCAGAAAAATCCGTATCCGTCGCCTGAAGAACTATCTTGGCTGGCAAAGTCCACTTGCTGCGACGTAAAGAGAGTCCGGACGTGGTTCAACGATGCGAGAGCGCCGCGGTCTTACAAGGGGCCAGGTGAGTGCCATTCTTCACGGTCATATTGAGAGACTTGACATTGACACCTTCCACAGATAATCAATCCCTCGAGTGTATCATCGAAGGAACAAAATCAACAATCCGACTCCAAGCCGCGGGACAAATGTCCCGGGAGTGCCCACCAAGTCGTCAAAAAGGCACAGTCTCCTTGTGTTCAGCCTCTTGTTCTGGAAACCCACCGTTGAACACGCCAAATGCTGAGGCCATAGCGAAGGCCTCGAAGACCTCAAGTGGAGTGTCGACCGAGGGTTCTTTGCAGTTTCTGGAAGAAGCAGCTTCATCACAAGCCACTAACAGAGCGCATATCTGGGCAAAATTGGCGAGGTGCATGAGAAAATCCAAAATAATATTTAAATTCATCATGATGCAGGCTGACGGCGCGGGAATCAAGTTGGGCGAAGATGATTTTGGCTTCATTTCCAGAATATCATACCGTAGGCCCACCGTCGGATGCTCACATCTTGGCTCTCCAAGAATTCCTCGCCACGGGCAGAAGTCTGTCCGGACGGCAGGATCCAATGTAGATCTCCGGCATGCTATCTCAGCAAGCGAAGCAGAAGTCGGAGATCGGAGCTTCAACAGCTACGATAATCTCTCAGTCGAGAGTCACTTCTCTTTCAGATCTGATGGCAGCGGTGTATCTTCTTAACTAAGGCTTTGGCGGGAAAGGTAGGCGGTCATATCTGCACCACAGGCCCTCGCCATACCTCATGGATGACGGGTGCCGCGTATCATCCAAGAAACGCAGTAACATTTCCTCAAGTTCGCTCGACTCGTCTCAAGGCTTTACGCATTTACCAAATCAGCCGCATTTCTTCGAAGGCTCACCCGCTTCCACCAAAAGCGGTGGTGGTTCCTGGGCGCCATACTTCTGCACATTCTGTGCAACTCGTTTTGCGAAAAAGTATTTGTGGAGACGGCATGAAGAGTCTCTGCATCATCCATCGAGGGTCTGGGTGTGCAGCCCACGGCGAGATGCAGAAACTGCTTGTCTTTATTGCCAGGAGGAGCCAGAACCCTGGTCCCAGCACAATTGCCACAGTTGCATCACAGCATCAGAGGAGGAACGGACTTTCTACTGGGACGAGCGGATTGCCCACTTGGATGAACACTTCCGGGTGGGCGTTGCACCTGACGAATGGTGGCCAGAGAGACGGAGTCTTGGCCTCAAAACCGTTTGCTCGGACTCGACGAATCATGAGTAAGCAAAGTTGCGATGCAAAACCAATTAGAGACTAATATGAACTCTCCGTTAGCGAGCCAATGCATTGTCGTTACTGTGGCGGAGTATTTGAAGACGTTCGGGAGGTTGAAACATGCCATTGCCAACTATTGTCATGCCGCTTTCTGCGTGGTTCACACTCTCTGTTCGATCAATTTACCGCCCATGGATTGCTACGATTCCTTTGTACCTCTGCGAGTATAAGCTTTTCGTAAGCGATCGATACCCGGCAGATGCCGACGGTATTATGAGAAAGAATGCAGAGGAGCACAAGTTTTGGGGTTGCCACCAGTCCGTGTTCTACACCCAACAGATTTTTCAGGACCATCTAGTCGAATCCCACCGAGTCTGTTCAAGCTTCAAGCTTGACGGTCGGTGGTTACTTACGGAACTCTATTCAACGTGTCAAGTGTGAGCAGCAATTGCCACACTACGATTTCCCGTATCGTTTCGCAATAGATTCCGACTCTTCGGCGCAGGATATTCAAACCGAGATCAACTTTCTCCAAATTCTTCTCCGCACTCTCGACCCTGACTCAGAGACGTTTTGGCGAGACAAAACCGGTAGAGAAGAAGCGATCGTCGACCTACAGGCACTTCTCGACGGCCGTCAAGGACGAGAGGCTAGCCCTTGATATATGTGCGAGCCGCATGAAACTTGGTAGGGATGCGAAGATCAGAAGGACATTATGTGTGAGAAGAGAAGACGTAGAGGGGTGCAACCGGAGATGCAGGAAACTGGAAGAGAGTTGGCATTCCGAGCATCAAGATTTGGACCCATGGCCTTCAAAATATGCAACCGTTTTCTTCCCTGTTTTTTTTAGGGTCTTGAATTACCCTTTGTCAGGTGTAGGTCGGGTTGGAAATTTGCAGCAAGGCCAAGGTTCCAGTAACCATCAACAAGAGGATAGATGTACGACTGGACATTTGCTTTTACGCTCAAGTTTTCTGCAACCCACTGGAAGTCGGCTCGGAAGTAGAAGTGAACCTAATGTGTGTGCCAGGTCACCTACTGGCTCTTCCAGCTTGCAGCACCAAAGCGATGCATCGCTTGGGGAATCGTGTCAGAACTCCTCCAAAGCCAGACCCGACGATAACACAAATCCAATAAACTCGCCGCCCGTTCGGTTTTAGGCACGAACAACAAGGCCGAGGCAGAAACAGAGGACGTCGCGCATTGAGAACACCAATGTCATCTTACATCATTCTGGCCAGGAATGTTTCTGCATGTCTGGGGAAGTCGTGATCAACGTTTCGGCCCGGGAGGTCGGTCGATGACGGTTGGGCTCGTCGCACGACGCCGAAGACGGGAAATCACGGCCGAGCCGGCACGAGCAGGTGGTGCGGTATGGCGGGAAAGAGAGCAAAGCCTCGGAGCTCCGTTTGCGAGCTGCTCGCTGAAGCCTCGGGACTGTCAAGGTTTTCATTGGCGTGATGCTTGTCTCGCGGAAGCATCGGCGCCACGCAAACACGAGCTGAAGGGCACCCGACGCCGTTACCACACCTGTTCATTCCTATTGTACAAACAATGTCGCGTTGCAGGGTCCCGTCGTAGCCGTCCACCGACCGCGCCTTCCTGCTTCCGTCGGCCATGACGTTGCGCGATATGGACGAGGAAGGAACGAACGGCGCATGGCAGGTAGGCAGGCAGGCAGGCTGTGGGCGGGGCGCGCAGGCCACTCCACATCCACGCGATCGACCGGCCAATCCGCCCGCGTTCCTGCATGCTTCCTGGTGGGAACGGCATCCAGCCCGCTCAGCAGAATGGGCCGCTGGACGCCGCGTGTGGATCTCATCGTGGTCACAAGCCATCCCAATTCCCTTCCCTTCCAACCTCCTTTATCCCAATCCTCCTGCACACCGTACTTAGCCTCTGCGACGCTCGTATTCCGCCCTGCGAGATAACAATCCATCAGGCGCACAAGCTTATATTAAACTCCGAAGCCTCCCGACCCTCGGACTCTTTCGCCTCTTTGTTTTTCCCCGCTACAAAATCTCCAGAGGATCGCCCGAGCCGTTTCATCAAAATCACCCGCATTCCTACCTCTACTAGCAGGGACCCACGACCCTCTACGAACGGACCAAACCTACGTCATACCCTCCCGTCGCTGCTATAAACGAACAATACAAATCTCCTTTCCTTCCCTACCTAAGGAACACACTTCCAATCCCAACTCCAAAAACATACAACAAAAGTCAATTCCAATTCAACCAACCCTCAACACCTACCGAAAACCAATCGCCACTTCCGACCACCCGCAGCCGATCCACAATCAGGCAGAAATTTCCGCAGCCGTCCTCGAGAGGCAAGAAAGACAAATCACCACGACCGCCACCATGCGCTTCTCCACCATCGCCGCCATCCTCACCGCCAGCCTAAGCGTCACTGCTTCGCCAATCTCCCACCACCAGACCACCACCAACACCAACGTCCCCCGCGCTGGCGCCCCCGCCTACGTCCCCATCACGCCCCCCTGCAGCGTAACCAACCCGCTGCCCTCATCCGCCTCTTCCAGCTCCAACACCACCGCCTTCCGCCCCTCCGCCTCCCTCACCGCCGCCCACCAGCTCTACTCCTGGGACCGCCCTGCCTCCGACGCCGCCTACATCAACTCCACCACGCTGTGGACGAACTGCGTTGAGCAGTGCAACGGCCTGTCCGGCTGCGTCTCGGCGTTCCTCGCGTACGACGTGCCCGCCGAGTCGCACTACGGCGCGCCCGGCGGCGAGCTGGGCATCGGCTGCCGCATGTACGACGTTCGCGTCGTGAAAGGCGACTTCGAGAGCGTCGGGAACGGGAGTTATGTGAGAGCGGTGGCGGGCGTGATCGGCGGAGAGGGGTGTGCGAAATAAGAAGGGGGGAAAAATCTTCTTCTTCTTGCCCCGGTTTGTAGGAATGTTGTTGATGTGGAGACTTTTTTCTCCTTGTTTTTCTTCGAAGGCGGAGAGGTAATTGGCATTGCATGGTACGGAAACAGTAATAATGACTTTTGTAACGACAGCACGCGTATGGAAAGAGGCCAGCAACTGTTTTGAGGAGAGAGCTGGGAGACACTGGGAAAACATAATGAGTGGTTTGGAGCTCTGTAGCATTAGCGATCTTCTTTTTCTTTTCTTAATGCCCTGTACGATAATCAGACCAACCTATGGTGTTCTACACAAATTCTTGTTTGCAAGGATAAAAATTGTGCGAGACCCGTGTTCAAAACGATGGGTTCAACATCAGAACTCTTTCAATTGATACTACTACGACTTCTGCTTCGCTCTTTCACCTCACAACCCCTACTCCCGAATCTACCTCCACCAGCTTCCCTCGCAAGAAGTTCCAGCGTCTCCTCCTGATCTCCTCAACCACCGAATGCCCGAAATTAAACGAAACAGAAACCCCACATGCCGTTGAGGGCAAGTCGAAACGCGGGTCGGATATCTCAGGAGAAAAAAAAAAGAAAAAAAAGAATAAAATCAAATGCCATCAAAGGAAAAATGTTGTTTACCGGACGATGTCCTCGAAAAGGTCATAAAAGGTTCTCGTGTTCTTCGTCTTGTGTGTTGAAGTGATGACGCCGCCCGAATTCTTTCCCATTTTTGAGTTTTTTTTAATTTCCCCCTCCCAAGATATGCATAACACCATTGTTGATGAAGTTGATGTTGTGAATATGAACATTTGCCTCCTTTTCGTTCTGCCTCACGCCCCATGGTTTTGTGTTGAAAAAGTTTTAAACCCCCCTCCCTTGCCGTATGATGTTGAAGAACGCCTTGTTCATAAGTGTTGAAAACGCCCAATCCTTTTTTGCATCGTTGAAGAAAAAAGTTCTTGAGAGTCGTTAGGAGGATGTTGAATGATTTTTTTCCTCATGAGAAAATTTCCGACGCCGCATGTGAGAACTCTTAATCTCCTCCTTTGTTGAAAACACCAGAAACGCCGACGCTGGATGCACAGTATTTTTCTTCGGCTGCGAGGATGAAAAGCAGCCGATGAATGCAATTAGTTGAAGAAATTGCTTTAGTTGGCAGTTCCGTTCTGGACTGCCGATGTTGAGTTGCCGTTGACGACCGTGTCGAGGACCTTGCTCTCGCCATTAGTGTGGGCCGCGCCGTTGGTCGTGGTGTGTCCGTTTGTCTCCGAATCCGCCACTCCATGAGGTTCCTTGTCGAGGTCCTTCACTTCGAGGCCCTCAAAGAGAGCGAAAATGCCGTTGTCAACGTGGAAGTCGTTGTGCACGATGTTAACGAGGTACCAGGTATCCATGAGATCTTCAATTATGTAACGAGACGGGCTCACGGAGGTGTAGCACTTGGCCCAGTCCTCTCCAAGGCGGTAGAACTCGTCCTTCCAGGCAAGGAAGGAAATGGTCTCGACAATAGTGGGCTGAACAATCTCCTTACCAGGGAAGACACCCCAGGTGACAGCATTGGGACCATCGCTTGGGGCATTAGTCTTGAGGTCACCAGCCTTGTTGACGGCATAGTAGGTCATCTCCGGGTCGCGCTCGATACGGGTAATCAGTTCCGCGATCAGTTCAGGAGAGACAAGAACTTCGAGATAGGCCTTCTGGTATACGTATCCGTTGTTGGGTCCCCATCCATGCACAGGGTGCGAAGATTTGGCGCTGTTGACAGCAGGCTGCGAGTTGATGGTAAGGAGACCGCGCTTGTTGAGGTTGACGAGGTTGTCCCTGAGCACATCGGCTTCGGAGGTAATTGGCTGTTCGCTCCACGGAAGGCTGTCGAGCTTGCCTTCCATGTACCTGACAAAGAGGTTCGCAATTTCCCGGACGGTCTTGGGCATGCCCCAGAGCTTGATGTTCTGCTCGTTGGTGCCCTTCAGACCAATGCCGTAAGCATCCAGCTCGCCGAAGGCAGGCGACCTCGAATCACCCCAGCGTCCGTTGGGGAACTCGTCCCAGTCCTGGGTACGAACAACGTAGGACCGGTTCCGGTTTCTCCAGAAGATGGGACGGACGTTCTCCTCGCGACGACCGGGAGCGAGCGACTGGCGCCAAGGGAGAGGCTTCTCGAGTGGGCTATACATATCCGGGGTAAGGCCGAGCTCCTCCAGAACCATGCGCGTGGATTGGGCCAAGTTCATGGTGTAGCTGCAGAGCAACGTTAGACGAATCACAGCGAACGGAACCAGCTCCACTTACAAGTGCAGGTGAATGATGCCAGCCTCCATTAGCCGGCGACACATGTTGGCGATCAGATGCTTGCCGATCTCACGCACCTCCGCATCGTCGTTCTTGACCGGCTCCAGCGCCTCCAGCCAATCCGGCGGAACGTGGCATTTTGTCCAGGTCGCACGCCTCATGAACGCAGCGTACGTGTTGATGGGCATAATTCCGGGGACGATTGGGACGTTGATACCCTTGGCGCGCACCTTCTTGGCCCAGTCAAGGAAGATGTCGACGTCGTAGAACATCTGCGTCACGATGAACGTGCCACCAGCGTCGACCTTTTCCTTCAAGTGGTCCAGCAGCAGGTTGGGGTCGTCCTGATCCTCACATCCCTCCGAATAACCGGCCACGCCGATGTCGAAGTGGTCGCCGTAGTTGTCCTTGATGTACTTGACCAAATCCTTCGCGTAGCGGAAGCCGCCAGCGGTAGCTTCCCACTTCTCCTTCTCACGTGGAGGGTCTCCTCTCAACGCCAAGATGTTCTTGCAGCCAGCGTTGTAAGCCTCGCGCAGCGCTTCGTCCAGCTTGGTTTTCTCCATGTCGGTGCAGGTCAGGTGCATGCAGGTCTCCAGGCCGTAGACGGACTGTGCGACCTTGACCATCTCGCAGGTCAAGGTGGAGTTGCGGCCACCGGCGCCCCAGGTGACGTCGACGAAGGTCGGGCCCAGGCCGTGCATGCGATCCATTCGGTCGTAGAGGTTCTGGACACCCTGCGCGGTCTTCGGCGGGAAGAACTCGAAGGAGAAGGAGGGCTTGCCATTCTTCTGGCCCTCGTACAGCTTTTGGGAGATGTGCATGGTGGGCGAGGTCTAACGAAGGCGGAAGGGCGGCTCGGTCTTTGTCCAGGTGTCAGTCCACGAGGCCGCAGAAAGCGCGCACAATGACTGTTATACTCGGGAGGCGACGTACTGCGTACAGGCAACTGTCGGACACAATTAATTCGCCGATTGCCGGAGTGACTTGGATCCTCCACCAGGCCAATTGCCTGCTAACCAATGTAACGAACGCGAGCCCAACGATCTGCGAGCTCTCGCAGCATGTACCACGGGATGGATGAGGGTGCGGTCGAGGAGATGGGTGGATGTGCGGGACACGGATGCGTGCAGCGGAGCGGCGGAGTGATTTGTGGGAGAGCAGGCAGCGGGGCCAGGCAAATTCATGATTCCCCGCGCTAGCGCCCGGTCGTGAGCGACATCGGTAGCCACCGGCGAACGCCGACTGTTTGCTTTAAAGAACCGAACGCTCTGTGCGGACCCAGATCCCAAGACTGTGCGCCAGATCTTCGTCTCATCAACCACTCGCCGCAGACTTGTGGCCATCGCTTCAGCCATGGAGATTGAGCAGCGTGCCATTTCGCCGTGATGTCCGGCGTCCGGGGCCCCAACGCACGGTACTGACTCTGCCGCCCAGCCAGATGGTCCGGCTGCAGGCGAATCGTGACGCAGCCAGGCGAAAGTCGCCGCCGGCACGTTTGCACATTTTTTTTCCCTCCGCGCGCCGCGTCCTCCGTCACCCCCAAGCTCGCGCTGCTCCAGGTCTCAGGGCGACCGTGCCCCGGAATTCGGGTTACCCAATGTAGCATTCCAGTGCGGCCGCGGGGCCCCTCACTACAAGAATGACGCTGTGCGCGCATCGCAGCCCCCTCACAGCCCGCCTTCATAGCTGAACCGATCATTCGGCTGCTTCTCCACATCATGGCCGCACCACGCCCGCGCCGGATTGTCGGCACCAGCCTCAAGATGTATTTCGACCTGGACCGCACCCTCTCGTACGTCAAAGGAGTTGCCGAGCTCTCGTCGCACGCGGAAGCGAACAACGTCGACCTCTTCGCCATCCCTGACTTCGTCACCATTCTTGAGGCCCGACGTATACTGCAGGACACGTCTGTCATTCTCGGGGCGCAGGACGCGTTTTGGGAGACAAGCGGCGCATACACTGGCGAAGTATCGCCCTTGACGTTGCAGCAAGCGGGCGTCAGGCTGATTGAGATGGGACACGCGGAGCGCAGGAGGATATTCGGCGAGGATGATGAGGAAGTCGCGAAGAAGGCTGCAGCGGCAGTGAAGCATGGGCACATTCCTCTCGTTTGCATCGGCGAGAAGACGCACGGCTCCGTCGCATCCCAGGCCGTCGGTCTGGCTATCGAGGAGTGCCGCCCCCAGGTCACGTCGGTGCTAGCAGCCGTTCCTGATGACGCTGAGGTGATCCTGGCTTACGAGCCCGTCTGGGCCATTGGCGCAAAGGAGCCTGCCGATGCGGACCATGTGGTGAACGTGACGAAAGAGCTTAGGAGGATGGTGAGCGGGAGGAAGGGCACGACTAGGATCTTGTACGGCGGAAGCGCCGGCCCTGGCACATTCGCAAAGCTTGTTGATGGGGTGGACGGGCTGTTCCTGGGTCGGTTTGCCCACGACCTGGCAAACCTCAAGCAAGTTATTGTTGAAGTTGGGCAGTCGTGAGACTAGCAGGGCTCTGTGAGTAATACGCAAAACCAGCGCAGAGGTCAGCTGCGTTCGTTAGACAGCGGATTTGCCGCGATTGAGGGCGGGGATGAATGGACCCCGCACAAGCAGGTGACAGAAGACTTGAGTTCTCTGAACCCCACCGGTGACGCTACAGTCTTCCTACACGGGTAGATGAATCCGACATCTGGACGGATTTGCGCGCTTTCGGGCTCATATCTACGTCCGAATACTAGGTTTAATTACCTACACAAGTATGGTGCAATATCTGTGAGACAGATGCGGGTAGGCTCAATTGTTTTGAAGCGGTAGCGGTATCCGACTAGGTTGTTTTGAAAGCGTTGGTCATCGCGCGGGGAAGTTGTTTCTGTCGTTTATCAGCAAGGAACCACACCAATGGCGCTCATGGACGACGGCCAACTCGGTAGTCACTGGCAACTCTTGTGGTAATTTTGGTCTCCTTTAAAGGGCTTGCGCTCCCAAGCCGACATGTTGCCGGGCATTTCGAGGTTTACCTGCGGTCGTTCCTGCCGTCCGAGCTGGAGAGTCGTTACGTCATCGCGTACTTGCTACGTTTACCACGCCCCAGCTTCACTCTCTTGGAACCCCACCGCAGCCAACATCAGCAGACTGAGGTACGTGAGTATGTCGCTTCGAGCCCTCGAGAGGCTTGCCCAGACATCTTCCCAACTGCAACGGTGAGCTCTTTGCCGTGCGCTCAGAATATTGTCGCCCGCGAAGTGCTGTACATGAAGCTTGGGGACATTCCGTGCCGCGTTGAGAGCCTCATTTGGGGGCAGGGGTGACAGCAAGATCGCTCCATCCACCTAGATGATTGTCAAGCTGCTGTTTTCTCACTTCAGAGACTTTTCTTCTCATCCTCGGCGCTGGCGACCGCCTGCATCTCCACTAGTTCGCGAACAAGAAAGCCTGAAACTGACCTGCTTGTGACCAGAGCTTATCCGGCACCTCGCTACAAGAGCACTATGACAGACGCCACGAGTAGCCCGCTAGCTGGCTTGTGGAAGCCCACCCACCTCAAAGCGTTGTGGTACGGTCCCAACAGCGTCAAGAACCACCTCGTGGAATCTCTGCCGACGGGTTCCTCCAAGGCTTTCATCGTTACCGGCTCTTCTTTGGCGACAAAGACTCCTCTCATTCAGCAGGTCGAGCAACTACTAGGGTCGAAGCATCACGCAGGGACTTTTGCGAACATCAAGCAACACGCTCCTGTCGCTCAGCTGGACGAGGCAACCGAGGCCGTTATCAAGGATCCGAGTATCGACACCATCATCTCCATCGGAGGCGGAAGCCCCATAGACTCGTCCAAAGCCATCTCTTATCGCCTCAACGAGAAGGCTGGCAAATTCCTCTTCCACATCACCATCCCAACCACCCTTAGTGCTGCTGAGTGCACATTCAATGCAGGCTACACTCAGGAAGATGGAATGAAAACGGGTGTGGCCCACGCTGAGCTGGCACCTCACGTCATCATCTACGATTCGTAAGTAGGTCAAGACCGAAGCCCGATGGAGATTGCTAACAAATCGGCAGCAAATTTGCCCTGGAGACGCCTCCGCAGCTGTGGATGTCGACTGGGTTTCGCGCCCTGGACCATGCCGTGGAGCTGCTCTACCACCCGACGGCTACCGAGGTTCCGGCGAGGGATAGCTGTTTGTCAGCTGCATCCAGATTGTTCAGCGGCCTCCCAAAATATCAAGATGATCCTAAAAACGAGGATAACATTACCCAATTGCAGCTCGCTTCTTTCGCATCCTTGGGCTTTCTCGGCCTCAACGTCAAGGGTCCCTTGGGTCTAAGCCACACTCTCGGATACGCCCTAGGCTCTCCGTATTCCATCCCGCACGGCATCACGTCCTGCCTCACCCTCGGGCACGTCATTAAGCTCAAGGCCCAAGATCCTCAGGCTGCCTCGCAAGTCGCCAAACTGGCTCCTTTCCTTGGCCTGACGAAGACTGGTGACGATCAAAAAGACGCCACCAAAGTCGGTGACGCCATCTTGACATTGGTCAAAGCTCTTGGTCTATACAAGACCTTGAGGGAGTATAACGTTGGAGAAGACCAGGTTCCTGTTATCGTCAGAAGGGCAACGAGACAAGATCAAGGAGAGGTCTACGACAAGGTGGCGAACCTCATCAAGCAGCTGTACTGAGAACACATTTTCGGCGGCAAGCTCGACAATTCCAGCAATATAAAATGATTAATTTGCGTCTGCAGCGTTTCTTACCCACTGCGCTGGGTCCTGAGTTCGATTTCTTCGCCCCGTTACCGCTGCATCCGACTTGCGACATATCACTATCCCCGAAGTTTCCAGCGGGTTCGCTTCCTCGGGCCTGCCGAGAGCCAGATGTCCCACACATTCCTAGGAACTTCGTGCAGCTCTTGTCAGTTCTTCTACAGACTTAATGCGAATAGCGCCCGAATGTACGGCGCGCTTACCCACTGGTCCCATATCGCCTTTTTGATTCTCATCGACGCGAACTTTATCACAGGACATCCACACGAAGTGGCCCAGCGGAAAGGCCGGCGCTAGATGGGCTACAAGTCTGAATTGCACCAGTGGCGAAGACGATTGCAGCGCTCCGTGGTCGGGCTTACGAATGGGCGTTTGATGGTGGAGTAAGAGTGGCAGCCCACCCTTTCAGCCTTGTGCGCTCTTTGAGAGCGACTACTGCAATGCGTAGCCCCTTTCGGATCTCGCGCCCGGCGTTTCTGCCCTGTGTGCTACCCTGAACGCCCTACGACAAGGGAGTGCGGAGGTCAGCACTTGCCAAAACAAGTAGTCCCCGCGACACGTCTGATATTAGAGCCTTCAAGGGTATGGAGCGGTGAGTTCGTGCTATCCTATATTGCAAGCTTGCCGGGGTGGCTTCACAGGGCATTCCCGTAGGGCGGCGATCATTCATTCGAAGCCCGATAGAGGTCGAGGCCAGATCGAAGTTCCGGAAGAGGAGCCTCTTTCGTGAGCTAGCGTGGCCGTGTTGAGCGATGGGCGGCTTGTTTGGTCACGTCCCGCATCGCTTAAGCTGCATAATGCACGGCTGGCAACGGAGTTCCCACTCGCTCCCGCCACATGACAGCTACCCTCGCCTTCGCCAGGGTCTGCTTTCCGCGCTCACTGCAGCCATGCAGCCGCGCTGCCAATCAAACGTCGAAGCGTTGGCTGCGGATGCTAATCAAGGCAATAGGTACAATCAAAGCGCGTGCCGCGCCTACATCACCCTCTCAACTCAGGGTATGATCGCCTTCGTCCCCTCTCCACCGGCAGCCAATGTGGTCGGAGCAGTCGCGCGAGTTTGCGAGGCCCAGTATGGTTGCCTGGTGTTTCAATCAGCTGTCAGGGCTTTCTTCCCCTCGTTCCAGCAGTTTCCGAAGACGGTGTTTGTCTGGTCCTGAGCTGGGAGGCGCAGAGATACCTGCCTTAGGGCTGATGGCGCGGGCGTACGGCTAGCTTCAGCGACGTGCATTGCGGAGAGCAGAAAGGCGAAGCCGACAGGCGTTCGTATCAAGCCGCTGTGGGCTGCAGCCGTTTGAAGTTGCTTCGGCATGGCCAGCCAGAGCAGTTCCGCGCCTGCGGCGCAGCAGCTTCTGTGCATTGGCGGCGGCACCGCTGGCCCCGAGAGCCAAATCTCACCTTCAGCCCTACCAGATAAGGCTCGCGCTGGACCAGACGTCCTGCAGGCGTTACTTCCTCCCGGCTGCCCTACGTCAGGCACATGGCATTTAGTCATGGACGCTGACATTGACTAATGCCCCTCATGCGCTCATGGGCGGAGCCCTGGCCCGGACGAGCAGACAAACGGCAAGCCGCTATGTCCGGCCAGCCTTGGGCACGCTGATCTTGCTGCAAGGCTGACGCCCGAGCCTGGCAGCACTCCACTGGAGCCGAGGGCGGCGTCCAGCCCTCAATCCCATCTCTGTGTTCTCGATGAGCGGCCCGCAGCCGTCCTGGACTGCTGGACCCAATCGCTACAGCAGCTCGGTCATCGGACATCCGTTCAGTGCGACTTGCCCTCTCTGCCTCGCCAGCTCAGAGCAACACCTCCCCCCGGAAATGACGCGAAAATCCCAAATGCGTGGCTTTGGTGCTTACCCGCCCTCTCCTTGCTCAGTTCGGGAGACCTTGTCCAGTAAACCTGCCCATGTCGTCTGTCCGGCGCATGTTCTGCAACAAATAGCACGCGAGCGTGGAGCCGCTGCCCTACGACGTGCATCACGCTTGAAGGCACCCGTCCGCGTCCGCACGAGCGGCATCAGCGATCTATAAGTCATCTTCCACTCCTCGAGCGTTTCCGCACACCCCTTTTCATCGTCGACCCTCTTACCAACCCTGGACTTCTCACCTGCTGTGCGGTTCCGTCAAGGCTGGCGCCGAGCACTTGCGCAGCCCCCGCATTTCCGCACCAACTCTCAGCCCTACGAGCTTATTTACATACAGGCTCCAGGACTCCTTCGCCTCCCAGTCTGATCAGTCCTGTGCTGTAGCCTTCACTCTCTCCCTTTCTCTCTTCCTTCTCTTGCCCATCTCGCTCCTCTGCTTGTCCCTGATCATGGCCTCACAACAATTTGAATACTGGCAACCGCAACAAGACAGCTACTCGCAACACCCACAAGCCACTTACTACGAGTACGCACCGCCGGACCTCGCTAGCCTACCCAGCCTCAGCGCCTCGCCAGTACGTACAACAGCCTCGTTTACTAATCCCCACCTCGTATCGCCCCAACCCTGGTCATATCTTCACGGCCCGCTCAGCCCCGCAACCACTCCCGTCGCTCAGATTTCCCGCATGCATATCCTGCGTTCTCGTATGGCATGATCGTGGCTTGGGTGTTCCCGCAAGAAGACAGTCGCAGCACATCACAACGCGTCCTTCCCAGCCACCTACTCACCACAAATCCAGACCTCAACCGCAACGTTTGACGCAGCGGGCACACCCACCCCTGCCCCGCAGCAGCCCCAGCAAATGCAGCACCAGCACCGGCACCAGCACCAGCATCAACAGCCTCTCTCCTACCACCAGCATAACCATCAGGCCCAGCCGCGTCACGCATCATCCTATCATAGCCAGTTCGCCTACGCCACCACCGGCGTCCCTGTCACCCCGACAGACTTCAGCTCGGCCGACGAGGCTGCTGTCGCCGCCGCTGCCGCTGCTGCAGGAGCCGTTGCAGGAGGTCTGCCCAGCCCTCCCTACGTATGTTCCCCGCAACAGAACCACGCGGATTTGGGAGTATATGCCGCCGGCGGGCTCGAAACCGGCGTGAGCGGGACGACGACGACGACGACGTTTCCTCTACAGATTGTTAACGAACAAGGCTTCGGACACGGGCGCATGCCGCCGGACAGGAGCGCCAGCAACGGGAGCACGTGGAGCGTGGGAAGTGGCAACGGAAGCATCGGAGCTGGTGAAGGCGGCGGAGCAGCGACAGCGAACGTCGAGAGGACGCATGTGACGAGTGGAGTAAGTGAAACTCCCCCACTTCCAAGTCCATTCCCTGTTTCCCGTTATCCCCTATTTCCTGTTTATCCCCTATGTCCTATCTATCATGCATTGCCTTGAACCTTGTACTGTGCGACGATAAAAGATTACCGGTCAATGTGGGGGGGAGGGGATTTTCCGCGAATAAGCACTTTCCTCCACGTGGTGCGGCTGTGGAACCGTGAGGACAAAAGTTCGCTGACCACAGATGAAAAATATTTCAGCGCCGCCGAGCCCAGAACCGCGCCGCCCAGCGCGCTTTCCGCGAGCGCAAGGAGAAGCATGCCAAGGACCTCGAGGCCCAGCTGGCCGTGCTGAGCGACCGCTACGGCAAGCTCGAGCAGTCGCACGCCGAGCTCAACACGGCGTACGAGCGGCTGCGGCGCACGCTGGAGCTCCTGACGGCGCCGACGTCGCCGTCCTCGCCTTCCTGCTCATCCGAGTTGTCGCCGCCGGCTTCGTCGGTTGGCGGGCTCGACGCAGATGCCGACGGAGAGTTCGAGGTTGAGGGGCTGGTGTTGGACGCCGCCGTCGGCGGTGAGATGGTCGATGTGGAGGCATTGGCGAGGGGGTTGAGGAGGAGGGGCGAGTGGTTGGGGGATAATGGCCAGAAGGAGGTGGTGAGGCGGCTAGTCGAAATCTTGCACGCGCCACCACCACCGCAGCCATCGTCACAGCCAAGTGGCCGGTTTGGAGCGAGGAAGGCGGCGGCGGATGAGGAGAGCGCGGCGGGTAGGAGAAGGGGCGTGAAGTGTGAGGGTTGATGTGCGGAAACGCTTCCGCTTGTGGCAGTGGTTTGGGTGAATGGTGCTTGACTGGTTAATACGTATGTTTTGGGTGGGAAAATTGCTCTTCCGATGTTCTTGTTTCTTTTTACTCTCCACTGAGAGCTGGGAGTATTATCAGACTTAACGTAGGCCCGAAATCTGATTCGGCTATATACGTCTCGCTAAGCGGGGTGTTGGATGGCGTTAGATATCAATTTTATATGTCATTGCTGTCTTTCTTTGCTTTGCTTTCCATTGTCGAAGCGTCCATCTAAGTATGGATGCATAACAGAGTGGACATTAGCGTCCCGTCCAGAGCTTTGACGACCTCTACCTGGTTGTGATACTCAGTGGATCGAACTCGCATCATTGCGGGAATCTTTATTATCCATCGACTCCGTGGACGACAAAGAACTGCACGTCTGCGGATTGCGGAGACTGATGTGCTACAATGGGTAAAGATTGCTGATTGGAAAAGGCAAAAGCAGGCTGATGCGAAGACCCCCCTGAAGGGTGGTGGCGCAAGGCTGGCTGCAGATGCTGATCGTGCGGGGCCACTCTGAAGTGCCCGAAAACAAGTTTGACGCATAGGCGTAACCTCTTTATCAGACGCTAAAGAGGCTTTGCTGGTCTACGAGGCAAAAACTTCGATAGCTCGTCCATTGTTGTTGATAGTTAATATAATTTAAATCTACAGTGGAATCCTATATCCGGATGCATTTGTATGTTTTTAAAATGTACATATACATCCGGACATTTGCTTCGACTGCCCACGTATGTTTTCTATTTCTCATCCGCGTAATCCAGTTTTTCTTGGATTAATAATGCACGGGGATAGAGAGTCGAAGTATGAGCGCTCTGACATTGAGGTAAGTTGACCTGTCGAGGCCTCACGAAGTTCACGTGGGTCTGAGGATGTCGCCCAACGGCCTGATCTGCCGGAAAGATTGCCCACGCGCAAATGGATTCTTGCCACCCTCTCGAATGAACGAAACTTTCTAGCGGCTCGCTTGATCTTTCGGCCTGACTATCAGCGAGCTATAATCATAGAATTGAATAGGTTGAAGGTGTTATTCACAAGAGGGTACGAGATACTTCGCAAGTTTACTTCATCAGCGGTGATGAAAGGAGTAGGTACTTTTCTGGAACTCTATGGCACAGAAAACCCGTTTATAATGTGCACCTCTCGGAAACTGATAAGGCATCATGATATAGAAAGCCTCATGGAAACTCAATCTGCGGAAACAAATAATAATTGAAAAGAAGCATGGAGATCGTGGGAGATCAAGGTAGTAGTGATTTCATTGGTACAAGAGTGCATAGATCTTTCATATTTTCCTCTTCCATATTACTTTGGGGTTGGAATATGATTCTTTGGACGTTAATTCAGCATATCATACTCATCTTAGCATTCATGTACGGCATAACTCCTTCCTTGGAAATATGAGATGTGTGCTTGCTTTTGACGAACAAACAAGAGGCCAGGCCACTGCGTTGTCATCTTCTCGACTGAACCAGACCGCAGCCGCACAAGGTCAAACCTCCGAAGCTTGCCCTGCTTCAGACCCCTTAAGCAACCTTCTTGCCTTCCCTCTCGGCCTTCTTCAAGGCTCTCTTCCTGATGCTCTCGTGCATATCCTTGTTGATCTTCAGCACTGTCGTGCTCGTGGTTCCCGCAAAAGTCGCAATCGCCCAGTGCATCAGGCCGTGGCTCCAGAATGGAGTGCTAGTATAGGCGACTCCCTGCGCACCGCCAGACCTGCCAATCTTACCCAGCGCGGCAGCAACGAAGGCCTTGGGCGTAGGAATCATGGCCGAGGCGCGCTTGATCTTGCTCATGGCCGACGTAACGAGGTAGCTCTGAACCAGCTGGACGTGGACACCCGAAGGAGCCAGCTCGCCAGCCAGCGCAGCGCTCCAGTGCTGCAGGAAAGCCTTGCTGCCGCTGTAGGTCGCCAGCAGCGGTGTCGGCATGACGCCGCCGAACGAGGCCATGGTCAGGATGAGACCCTTCTTGCGGGCAACCAGCTTGGGGGCGACGAGCTGGGTGACGCGCAGCGTGCCAGTGCAGTTAATGGTAATGATGTCGCGCATCTCTTCCGCGGGCGTCAGGACGAAGGGCACGGGGATGCTGTGCGAGAGGCCGACGTTGTTGATCAGGATCGAGACGTCCAGGTCGGCGATCAGTGCGGCCAGCGCGGCGAAGTCCGAGTCCTTGTTGGCCGCAAAGTCCATCGCCAGCACCCGCGTCTGCACGCCCAGATTGGCGCTGCTGATGTCCGAGGCGAGCGCTTCGAGCTTGCTCAGGGTGCGCGATACTAGCACGATGTTGAAGCCCCGCTTGGCCAGCGCGAGCGCGTACTCTTTGCCGATTCCGTCGCTGGCGCCAGTAACGATGGCCCAGGAGCCCTTGGGGCCGAACTTGGAGAGCTGCAGGGAAGAGTTCGTCAGCAATTGGGGGCTCGAATGTTGGCTGGGAAGCCTGTGTTGAGGCGTGAGGTACGCACCGAGATGCCCGGCAGGACGAACAGGCTGAGAAGCACGCGCACGAAGCTGCCGACCTTGACGGCAGCCCAAGCGGCGCCGACGGCGGCGAGGCCGAGAACAACGGGTTGAGGGAGGCTAGAGAGGGCGTTCATAGCGGGCTCGCGTGGTGTTGTTGGGTGAAAGGAACAGGCGGATGCGGGAGCTTATGGTTGGGGAACTTTTTGGCCTGGGGCAGGGACCAGCACCGATGCCGAGGATCCAGGAACAACCACAGCTCAGCTTACCATCAGCTGAAGGCCCCCAAGCAACAAAACTATATCGGGCTGTTCAGCTCCGGTATTGATTTTGGATCAACTGTCCGTACGAGGAAGTTGGAGAATACCCATCACTCAATGGCGGACGGAAGGTTGCTGCCACAGTCGCACCACCGGTGCTTGGCCCAAGCTCTCCCGGCGTGGGACTAACCTGACCACCAATTCCGCGCACCCTTCACCGAGGCCTCTCCCTTCCCACGGCACAAGCAAACAGCCAATCTCTCTTGCTTCCTGGACGACGACATACAACACCGCCGTCATGTCCTCGCTCCTTGCCTACTTCCCGCAGCACGAGGGTCTTCTTCCCAAGTGGCTCTTCCTCGTACGCACCGCCCCTTCAACACCACCCAAGCGAAAGGAACCGAGTCTGACTTGCTGACGCGAATCACAGGTCGGCGTCACCGCCGTCGCCAACATCCTCCAAGCCTACCGCACCCTGCACTTCACCTCGCAAGTCTACTTGTCGCCGCGTCCGGACCGCGTCAAGCCGCCGCCCGGCTACCAGCACCCGAGCGAGACCACGCCGCTGCACAGCCGCACCTTCGGCACCTGGACCCTGCTGCAGGGCCTCGTGCGCCTGTACGCCGCCTACAACGTCGACGTCGCCGGCCTGTACCAGCTGGCCATGCTGACCAACGTCGTCGCCATGTGGCACTTCGGCTCCGAGTGGTTCGTCTTTGGCACCACGAGCTGGAACAAGGGATTGGCGGGCCCGGTATTTGTGAGCATCGGGACGACCTTGTGGATGACACTGCAGTATGGATTCTACGTGAAATGAAAAGGAACGTGTATATTGTACATGGAAGGGTAGTGAGGAGCGAGACAGACGGGCCCGGGACAGATCGGTGCCGGTCAAATACCAGTTAGGTCCGCAAGCACATGCGGGCGGCCACTATACTGGGGCAGGACTGGGGCAGGATGATTTTCTCCAGAAGCCTTGGTCATTGACCGCTGATTGGAGTACAATTCGGCTTGTTTGACGTAGATGGACCATGGTAATCACATGAGCAGGGCATTCTCAAGACGAGTCGCCATGTAAAATTCTCGTTGTTACGCTCTACGCAGTTCAATATTTGCATATGCACCTAAGACTGGGCTTGTTTCCTGTAGAGCTCGCCTCCACAGTTGCGTAGACGAGCGGCCGCCTGTTCTGGCGTGATATCACGTTGCGGCTCAGCCATCATTTCATAACTGCAAGGTATGTTAGTAGGATGCTTGAATGATTGTTCGCAATGCTTTACATACCCGACAAGGAATTTGCGCACAGTAGCGCTTCGGAGCAGGGGCGGGTAGAAGTGCATGTGGAAATGGCTAGCTTCAATTTCCTCATCCGTGCCCTCAAGAGGAGCTTGGTGAAGACCCATGCCTGCAGCAGAACATTAGCCACACGCCATACATGGACCAGGAAATTATTCGAAAACTTACTGTACGGGAAGTGGCACTCAAACAAGTTGTCGTACCGCCTCGTCACCTCCGCAATCGCCTCCGCCAGATTCTCTCTCTCCTTCGCATTGAAGTCCACCAGTGCCCGCTTGTGCTTCTTGCTCACAATCATCACCTCAAATGGCCACACCGCCCACCAGGGGCACAGCGCCAGGAACGTCTCGTTCTCGAAAACGAGGCGCTCCTGCTTGCTGGCCTCCAGCTGCGCGTAGTCCTCCAGCATGTTCTTGCCGCTGTGTTCGCGGCGGTAATTCTGCAGCTGCTCCAGTTCCAGGGACGGCTCCTCGGGCAGGCCGGTCGAGGTCCAGATCTGGCCGTGCGGGTGCGGGTTCGAGCAGCCCATGGCCGCGCCCTTGTTCTCGAAGATCTGCATGTACCGCAACTGCTGCGCCGGCGTCGTGACAGCGCTGTCATGGCCAAGCGGCGCCAGCGTGGTGGCGCCCGCAACAGCGGCGAGGGGCGATTTAGGCGACAGGTGCGCCGTGTAGATGCGCGTCCACGTCTCAATCACCGGTACGATCTCCGCGGGGACCATGTCCGCCAGCGTCACGTTGTGCGACGGCGAGAAGGTGATCACATAGCACTTTCCCGTGACCGGCTCGACCTGGAGCAGGCGCGACTCGAGGCTGTCGTTGTCTTGCGCCGTCGGAGTGTACTCGGCTTGTGTCTCCTTGACCGCCGAGTAGTCGTTCACGAAGACGTACGTGCTTTCGTACTTGGGGTTCGAGTCGCCCGCCGCGCGCTTGTTGCCCGGGCATAGATAGCAGGAAGGTTCGTAGGCGGGGAGTGTCGTCTGCTTTGAGGCCTCCTGCTGGCCCTGCCAGGGACGCTTAGTACGGTGCGGCGAGACAAGGATCCAAGACCCACGAAGCGGGTTGAATCGGCGGTGCGAGATATCATTGAGGATTTCCTCGGGCATGATGGGCTAGCAATGTGCGAAAGCAATGAGGCTGAGAAAAATGATCAGACGCAGCGGTGCTGAGCGGGGCAAGTATTTGAACGAGGGAAAAGAAGAACGCAAGCGAAGGATCTCGGAGAACGGCCCCAAAATATACACGAGGAGCGGACAGGTGAGCAACTTGTTTTTATAGCGCCGGAGACGGATGGGGGAGAGGCGCGGGAACCATCGCTACGGTTGCATTGGAACGGCCGCATCCACCGCGTGATCGGCGAACCCCGGTGAGCATTGCGGGGTGGGACGAATGCTCATGCGGAGAAATGGGAGCAGGAGGTAAACGAAATTTCAGCGGAGAAATGTGAATCGAGCTTGAAGATAATAGAAAACCACTTACATCTGGAGAAAAATGTTTGGGGATTGCGGGGTCGGCGGTTTTGGACAGCTCTTGAGGGGAATGACGTGCCGATGCATGGAGGGGCTGCACCTGGCGCGCTTGTCATCCCCCGGCGTATCACAGGCCGAGCGCGGAACGCCGCTGCTACTTTGATCCGGAAAATGGTCCGTGCGCATTCCCTTGGTCGCCGTGAGCTCCATGTTCTCGAAACGTAGCTTCAGGTGACGCGTTGCGTTTCCAGCTCCCACATCTCCTCGTCAAGCAAACAAAAGTCCCTCACCATGGCCGGAATGATGCCTAGCACTCAGTCGAGCAACCCTTATGACAACGATGCCATGGAGCGCGACCACATGATTGACCCCGATGACGGTAGGCAGCTACAATATAACATACCCCGGAAACTGCTCTGAACTGGGAGACAGCTACTCTCGACGACCTCGATGACCCCCTTCAGTCCACCTCCGACCGCGCTCCTCTCACTGGTAATATCCAATCTCAATCATCCGGCAGCCGCGACACCCAGAACTATCTGACCTCCTCCATCCCCGGCGAGGATCGCCGTGCGCCGACGAACACAATCGACGAGACCGTTTGGGAGACCCTGTCGAGAGATCTGCTTGCTATATGGGAGAAGATGCGCCAGGTCCTGTGGCCCAAATACCTGCTGGGCGGTATGCTTCAGCGCGGGGGTGGCATGGGTGCCGAAGAGCGCGGCGAGGCCGACCAGGCAGGCATGAGGAACCTCGTAGGTCGCTGGCCTGACGCGGATGCGGTTCTGCACGGAAGCATGAGCGAAGGTCTGCGCAACTGGGATCTCTGGGGCCCATTGATCTTCTGCCTTCTCTTGAGCTTCTTCCTCTCACGGCCCGCCCGCGACGAGCAGAAGTCGCTCGTCTTCTCAGGCGTCTTTGCTATGGTCTGGATCGGCGAGGCGATGGTCACTTTGCAGATCAAGCTCTTGGGCGGTAGCATGTAAGTTCCAAGCTACCCACGTCCGGGATCAGCTGCTGACGGTATACAGATCGTTCCTCCAGTCCGTCTGCATTATTGGCTACACCCTCTTCCCGCTTGTCATTGCGTCCATTCTCAGTGCCGTCGGTGTCCACACGATAATCCGTGTACCAGTCTACATCGCCCTGGTTGCCTGGTCACTCGCCGCAGGCATTAGTATTCTTGGTGGATCCGGAGTGGTGCGCAACCGGGTTGGCATTGCGGTGTACCCGTTGTTCGTTTTCTACGTGAGCTTGGGCTGCCTCTGCTTCATTAGCTAGAGGAGAAGGGATATTGTTTTGGCACATTTGTTCAGCGCCGTGTTTCATGAATACCCATTGGCGAAACTAGAGCAGGCTCTGGGTGGTGGGAGGCTTGGATACCGTTCGCAAATGGACCCTTGTTTTATTAGTGGCAACGTGTAGGATTCGCAGCAGAGTAGTGCCCTCGTCTCTCTATTCGCGCTGCGTGCCGCGTGGCGCCAATCGAAGGCGGCACCTGCAGGCATTCAGATAGGCAATGTACGTGTAAGATCTGTGTTGAAAGTGCGTGTCGCATCCAGCATCAGCCAGAAATATTGGCTGGCCATGAAGCCGAGCTGGAGACTCGGCTGCGCTGGATCGACGCCGTCATCGGCTGGTGCTGGCTCCCGTCGGGCGCGTTCCATCCACAGCGGCTGGCACACCACCCCGCCGCAAACCCCAAGCCCATAACAAGCCCTCGAGAGCCCACCACCCCTCACGGCCGCACCTGTCTGCAGCCGTGCTGGCGTGTCCGAGTCGCAGCTTGTGCAACTTCATCTTGCAGGCAGCCTATCGAAATTACGCCGAGCTGATTCGATTCGTCGAGCGCGCCTTTCGGTTCCGCCCAGAAACTGCGTCAGCTCAATATAACCCCGAAGACCTGCATTCGACAACCGGCCTCATTAGCATCAAGGGTCTGAGACAACTGCGCCGCCTTTGACCTTTCGCTGGGACCACCTTCATCGCGCGGCACTCGCACCGCCATCCCCACGTAGCTTGCAGATCTTATCGCTTCGATCACCGTCGCTGGCCAGGTCAGTTGTCTTTCCTCTCACCGGTTCACCACCACGCGCTGTTAGCTGACACGGGCTTCGCACGCGTAGCTAGGACCGCCCGCTGTCTGAGCCTCTCCCGCCGCATCGCCTGGCGCACGGAAGACCCGACCGACCACTTCACCCACGTCCTCGTTGGCGGCTCGCGCGCGCGCACGGCCACGCCGTCATTTTGGATAAGACAGACAGCTCAAGAGCAGCACTCTCCTTTGCAACACGTGCGATTCGCACCCGAACAACCCCCCACACTGTACAATGGCTCGCGACGAGCAGGCTCAGGATCCTGGGGTCTCATCTGCCGCTGATCAAGTCGCCACCGGGATCACTGCCGCTGACAGGGTTGCGTCGACCAGTTCGCTGAAGAGCCTCGGCCAAGGTAGTGATACCGAAGGCGCTGAGCGTCCTGTGCGCGAGAAGCTGAAGAAAACCTCCATCGCCGGCCTGCCGAGGGACATCTTCTCTGACGACGACCACGAGATGTCCGGTGCTTCCGACGCGTCAAAGGAAGCTGCGACCGAAGACGCTGCGGGGAACTCCAACAACAACGGAGAGTCGAGGGGTCGTGTGCGGAAGAAGAGAAGCTTCGAGGATATGGGAGGCGTGAGGGCTGAGAAGCAAGTCAGGAAACGCTCGAGGGATGTCACCCTCGCCGACGAGCCCGAGATTACGAAGCGAAAGCCCGCTGGCGAGAACGGCACAATTAAGGAGGGCACCGAATCGCCTCCGAGCTCTGCGGAGCGGACACGAAGGGGTATGCTTAGTCCCAAGGGCAAGCGGAACCGAGAGGAGTTTGAAGAGAAGGGCGACAAGGCATCTGTCGAGGTGAAGGACACGGATCCTACTGAGAAGGCCGTCACGGAAAAAACGTCCACGGATGAGCCCAAGGTAAAGCGCCACAGAGATAGCAATAGTCCCGAGCCCGGAAAGGAAAAGAGCACGGTGGATACCAAGACTTTGGAAACCAAGGTGCGTCCAATCGCGATACCTTTCATGCACAGTTGATATTGATTGATTGCAAGATACCACAGGGAAGCGGCTTCGCCAATACCTCTGCCACCTCGCCATTCGCTGTGTTAGCCGCCAGCAAGTCGCCCACGCCCACCGGTTCCCAGCCGCAAACATCAGACACTGCTTTCAAGGCTTCCGGTTTCGGCGCCCTGGCGGGTGCCTCGGCATCACCCTTCGGAGCCCTCGCCAGCACGTCGAAGCCCGCGTCGAGTCCCTTCGGCTCGGCTACTTCAGCTGCAAAGCCTACAATCACCGGTCTCTCAGGTAGCAGCACGCCATCTTCATTCAGCGGATTGACTTCTTCCTCGGAAAATAAGTCTCCTTTCGCCACCGCAACTTCCGGTTTTGGTACCTTTGGTGGCAGCAGCTTTGGAGGTGGCTTTGGCGGAGGCGGAAAGATTACAGGCTTTGGTGGTGGCAGTGGCCCCAAGATCACTGGGCTGAGTGAGAAGCCGGCGCGGCCTTTTGGCGCACCGAAGGATGAAAAGGAAGATGAGGAAGGTTCTGGCGATGAGGCTGGTGACGAAGACAAGGAGAAGGTGTTGAGCCCCACCAATGAGGAGGATAAGAAAGACGAACGATTCTTCGAGCAAGACGGTATGTCAGCGACAACACGACTTCACGGCGGGTCTAACACAGCAACTGCAGTCGAAACTGGCGAGGAGAATGAGGAGACCATCTTCGTCTGCCGTGCCAAGCTCTACAATTTCGTCAAGGTTTCAGACACCAAGAAGGAGTGGAAGGAACGCGGTCTTGGCAACCTCAAGGTTAATGTCAAGAAGCAGTCGCCCGAGGATGCTGAAAATAAGGCTCCTAAGAAGGCACGCTTCGTGATGCGCGCGGACGGTTCCCACCGCGTTGCCCTCAATTCTCCCATCCAGAAGGAACTTAAGGTTGGCGACGTCAAGGGCGACAAGCCCACGAACGGTCTTGTTCTCTTCATGGGCACAATTGATGGCGGAGATCTTGAAACGCTTCAGCTGAAGGTGAGCATAATCCATCGCCCGGCCGTCATTATTTGCGAAGGCTAATGCTGACAATTCTTCAGATGAAGCAACAAAACGCCGAGGGATTGTGGGACAAAGTCTCCGCGCTTCAGCAGGAGATGTAAGCCACCCAACCCGTCA
This sequence comes from Diplodia mutila, assembly GCA_022560015.1. Lineage (NCBI taxonomy): Eukaryota > Fungi > Ascomycota > Dothideomycetes > Botryosphaeriales > Botryosphaeriaceae > Diplodia > Diplodia mutila. The sequence goes on along the minus strand of JAFISB010000045.1, from coordinate 28,646 downwards.
TTACACACGGTTGTCAGTATCCGCACTTGTCAGGCGGCCAAGGAAACACGAACAATTCACAATCGCCATCTCATGAAGCCGCTCAGTTCTCGACAACCCAGCCAGCCTTAGCCGGCCTTCTCATTATTCTCATTTTATTACCGGTGCTTCTCTGGAGGAGGTGCGCGTTCGAAATCAACTTCAAGCACATATCTGAATGACGGGAGCTCTAATCGATGCATAAGGTGGCGGTTGAACGACAGTGACGAAAAACGTACGTGGGATTGGGATCTCTGCTTCTTCACTCTCCATTATAAGGTAGCATTGCGTGGAAAATGGGTAGTAGACATCAAAAGGGTTTCTTGGGATCGATGCTTGTTGTTGACCCTTTTTGGTTGGCGAGCACTCGGAGCTTCGGCGCGATGAGCTTGTAGCATAGTGGAGGTCAACGGAGTGCAACGATGGAATGAGATTCATACTGCAGGATGAACTGCTTCTCTTGTAGCTTGAAGGGCAAATGTGCATAAAGGCTCACTGCACGATTACCGCTAGGGCCAATGCGCTTCGCAGCACTCTTCCCTTCGTGTTCTCGAAAGAATGCACGCGATGTTACATCAGAAGGCGGGTCTCTCTGGCTCACGGACACAACAAGTCATCCCACATTCCTGAAGCGCATTAGCGCGCTTTGCCCGTCCACGATCGCTTCCCACCGCCCGTCCACATCGCCCAATGACATTCCGTCCCACACTTCCGGCCACCACCACCACCTCACTCCATTCCCGTTCCCATCGTCAACCCCCGCGATCATTTATGAACCGTCTGAGGTCGTACCTTCCACAGGCCCCGCAGTTGTTGTCTTCTTTCTCCTATCGCTCTAGCCAGCAGTTCCGCGGCTTCGCTACAACCATGGTGACGCGCTACACAGCCGCATCGACCGTCGCGGTCAATGCGCCCAGGGATCCCAATACCCTGAGCAATTATCACAAGTAAGTTCGACATGCTTCGCCGCGAGCCGCGGCCGACCTAGCAATCGATGCCGTGTGCCATACTGACCGAGGCTGAAGCTTCTTGACCACGCACACGACGGCGAACTTTGAGCTTGATTTCGCCAAGAAGAGGCTTCTGGGAAATGTCATATTGCTGTTGAAGAGCTTGACGGACAAAGAAGCCGACGAGGTGGTGCTGGATACAAGGTTTGTTAATCACACTAGCCGTCTTTTTGAATCCAGTCATTCTAACCAGGATGGCTGTCCATAGCTTTCTTGACATCAAAGACATCAAGGTCGACGGCAAGCCCGCGAAATGGGATCTTGCTGCCCGGGTAGAGCCTTACGGCAGCCCTCTGTACATCAAGCTTGGCAAAGGAGTCGAGAAGGACAAGTACATCGCTATCGACATTTCCCTCAGCACCACCGAGCAGTGCACTGCCCTGCAGTGGATGACGCCTGAGCAGACTTCGAACAAGAAGCAACCATACATGTTCTCGCAGTGCCAGGCCATTCACGCCAGATCTGTCCTGCCTTGCCAGGATACACCGGATGTTAAGTCCACAGTTGATTTCAACATCCGCTCTCCTCTTCCGGTGCTGGCCAGTGGCCTCCCCACTGGGGCCAAAGATTTCCAAAAGGGCAAGGATGGAGCCCCTGGCACTTTGCTTTACACATTCAGGCAAGAAGTGCCAATTCCCGCCTACCTCTTTGCTCTTGCTTCTGGCGACCTTGCTAGCGCTTCCATTGGCCCCCGTAGCACCGTCTGGACTGGTCCGGAGGAGCTGATTGCGTGCAAGTGGGAGCTTGAGAACGACATGGAGAAATTCCTCGAGGCTGCGGAGAAGATCGTCTACGACTATGCCTGGACCACCTATAATGTCCTTGTTCTCCCCAACAGCTTCCCTTACGGAGGAATGGAGAACCCCATCTTCACGTTCGCGACACCGACCATCATCAGTGGCGATAAGCAGAACATCGATGTCATCGCCCACGAGCTTGCTCACAGCTGGAGTGGAAACCTTGTCAGCAATGCCAGCTGGGAGCACTTCTGGCTCAACGAAGGTTGGACCGTCTACCTTGAGCGCAGGATTATTGCCGCTATCCATGGAGAGCCTCACAGGGACTTCTCTGCCATTATCGGTTGGAAGGCTCTGCAAGATTCCGTCGAGAGATATGGCCAGGATCATGAGTACACTAAACTGGTCGTTGACCTCAAGGGCAAGGACCCTGATGACGCATTCTCGTCTGTCCCGTATGAGAAGGGCTTCAACTTCCTCTACTACCTCGAGAAGTACGTTGGCAGAGAAAAGTGGGACAAGTTCATCCCGCACTACTTCAGCAAGTACAAGTTCAAGTCCCTCGACTCGTACGACTTCAAGGCCACGCTCATCGACTTCTTCGCGTCCGACAAGGAAGCTAGTTCCAAGCTCGAGTCCCTCGATTGGGACACTTGGTTCTACGCCCCCGGCTATCCGCCTAAGCCTGACTTCGACGACTCTCTTGTCAAGGTCTGCTACAAGCTCGCTGAGCGCTGGGAGGCTGCCAACAAATCAGGTGATGTCGCTGCTTTCAAGCCCACGTCCGACGACATCGAGGGCTGGACCGGCAACCAGGTCGTCGTGTTCCTTGAGAAGATCCAGACGTGGGACCAGCTGCTCAAGTCCGAGTTCGTCGAGCTCATGGGTCAGAACTACCGCTTCCAGTCCAGCTCGAACGTGGAGATCGTGTCGAGGTTCCTGACCATTGGTCTGAAGAGCAAGACGGTCAGCACGTACGAGCCGACGAGCAACCTGCTGGCTGTGGTTGGCAGGATGAAGTTTGTCCGGCCGCTGTACAGGGCTCTCAAAGAGGCGGATTTCGCGCTGGCGAAACAGACGTTCGAGCGGAACAAGGACTTCTACCACCCTATCTGCAGGGCGATGGTGGAGAAGGATCTGTTTGGTGATGAATAGGCCGCAGACCTTGCTGTAATCCAAAAAGTTATGTAGCAATTCAATACATTCAATTTGTCAAGGGAGCCATATGAACGACAAGCCAAGCAAGGGTAGGTCACCATCACGTGCGTCGCGTCGCCAAGCCAGAGTTGCGCCGCGGGTGCGGAACGCGTCCAACACGTCAACACCACATATTCTGACCGCCTCGTCAACCCCGCGCACACTCAAATCCGCTGAACAACACCGGCGCAACGCGCATACCGCTCGCTGCGCTTCACAAAATCCAAACCAAAACACCGATCGCGCGCGACTCAAGCTCACTCCATCTCAATTGCGCCCACTCCCTTCGCACAAAAGGCGCGCCCACCATGCCACCCAAGCGCAGCACGCGCGCCGCCGCCGCAGCGACGAAACCCACGACGCAAACACGCACAACCCGCGCAGGCGCCTCCGCGGTGCCGTCGTCCGCCGAGAAACCAGCCGTCAACACTGCTCGTACCACTACCATCTCGAAGACCGCCGCCGTGGCACCTTCGCGCAAGACCAAGAAAGTGCCCACCTCCGCACCGCCGCAACAACTCGACGGCACCACCGACGATATCGACGATGACATCTTCGACGCCGCGACCAGCAATAATGACGGCGGCAGTGGTAGCGCCGCCGACGACAACAACAGCAACAACAACAACAACAACAACAACAACAACAGCGGATACGACAGCGACACCCTCGCCATCTCGAACCGGCCCGCGCGCGTGTTCCGGCGCCCCAGCAGATATTCGGCCGCGACGGCCGGCGGCAACAGGGCGGAGGATTACGTCATGACCGGTGCTCTGGGCGAGGGCGACGTCGCGGGCGCGCACGTCGCGGCGATGCAGGAGAGGAATGGCGTCAGGAATGTCAGGACGAGGGGCCGGATGGCGAGGGGTGGCCGCGGCGGCGTGACGAAGCAGCGGACGGCGGCGAGAGATCCGGAGCAGGCGAGGGCGTTGGAGGCGCTGAGGCGGAGGAGACAGGAGGCCATGGGCGGTGCTGCTGCTGCTGCTGCTGCTGCTGCGACCGAGTCGGCGGTGGTTGGTGAGAGGGAAGAAGAAGATGATAATGAGGGGAGGGGCAGGAAGCAAGAGGTTCCCGGGACGGCAAGCAGGGTGCGCAGGGCGTCAAGCAGCCATTGGAGCAATGCGATACCCGGCAGCGCGGTGAAGGCGCAGGGGACGCCGGCGGCGGAGAGGAGCGTGCTGGCATTGACGAAGTTCCAGAAGAGGAGGAGGCAGGGCAGCTTGCTGCGGATGATGCAGCAGAGCGATGTGGAGGACAACACGGACGGCGATGGCGACGTGGACGACAGCGCGGCGACGCTAGATTACAGTTTGGGCGACTTCGAGCCGGACCATGAGAGCACGCCACTGAATTTGGGGAGGAAAGGCTCGATGGAGGCGGCGTTGCCTGGGTCTGAGCCGAGGACGAGCAGCTCGAGGAAGAGGAAGCGGGATGAGATGGTAGAGCGGTCGACGGTACAGGTACCGCGGTCTTCGCCACCGCCGGCCATGACGGATCAAATGGACGCTGATGCAGAGGAGACATCATCGGAGCACCTATACTCGGAGGCTTCTGAGCTGCCGGAAGCAGTCGCGGACACGCAGCCTGAAGCTGAGGAAGCTGAGGTGGATAAGACTGGCACGGACACTATGGCACCGCCTCGCTCCACGTCTCCTCTCTCATCCCTTCCCGCCGAACCCAAGCCGGAAGAGGCACCAGCAAAGCGATTTCGTCGCGCTGCCACCCGCCCTGCGATATCCAACAGCCGGGCTTCGCGGCGAGTCTCCACCATTGACGCAGAAGACCACGCTGCCGATCCCCTTTCGACATCCGAGTTGGAGTCCGATACCGCCACCGAGACCCCCCTTGCCGCTCGGACGTCACGCAAGAAGCCGAATACGAGGAAGGCAAAGCCTCTGTCCCTTTCCACAGCGACGCTGCAGTCTCTCCTGCCCCGCCGCAAGAAGAAGCTTACCACACGCGCCGCGAAGACGGCGGCTGCGGGAACGTTCGAGATTCCAAGCTCCGCCTCCGACGCGGAAAAAGATGACGAGGTCGAAGAAGAAGAGAGCGCCGACGAAGACGAGCTGCAACGCCCGCCTCCCGCGACGAAGAGAGGCAGGGGACGGAAGAACGTCGTCGCCGCGAAGGCATCAGCCGGCACCGTCCGGGCCACCAAGAAGCAGCCCACCGCGGCGGCAAAAGGAAAGTATAAGGGCAAGAAACGGCCGAGCCAGACGTACGGCCGCCGCTCCAGCGACAAGGAGAACCAGGGTGCGGCGGACACGTCGGCTTATGTGAGGAGCGGCGGCGAGAGCAGCGATGGAGATGACGATGATAATGACGAGGTCGAGACGAGCGAGATAAGGGAGATGAAGCGGAGCAAGGAGCTCGAGGCGGCGGCGAGGAAGTTCAAGGAAGTGGACGATTGGGAGATGGAGTTTGAGAGTGTGGATATGGGGGGCGCGAGCGCGAGTAGTCCTTGGAGATAGACGGGACGTGCGGGCTCTTTGCTTTTGCTATGGGGAATGGAGGCTGGTGGCTGCTTCATGGATGGACATTTCCGGCGTTTTGGGCGATATGGGCATGGGGGCATGGTTGGCCTTTCGTGGACCATTTGCGTGGGCTTTTGCGGGCGGTGTTGACGGTCACTCTAGCTGCTAAGGCTTTTGGTATGGTAAATGAAATGAAAGTTTTCTCAATTCAAACTCGCTTGGCCTCGTTCGTCTGTTAACTCTAGTGATAGACGAAATCCCTTACAGCGATTGTCCTTCGTTCAACTCATCGGGCCACCTCTTGCAGAGTCCGCCCGTGAGAAGCTCCATGTTTGTCCGGTACACGTACAGTTTGCTAATAGACTAAATGGCCTACTGAACGTATGTCCTCAGTCAGTGCAATCCATCGACATGTCCACCGGGACTTGCAATTTCACGTTTCGATAAAGATAAACAACTAATAGTAGGTCGTGGTATCCTATATCTGGACACGTTTGTACTGATTTGAAATTCGAATCTACGTCAGGCTATCTGCTTCAACTGCCCACGAAGAAACGCATGCTATGGTGCCGGTGGAAGCTACTTCAGGTAGCGTGCAAGAACTGGACCCCCTGTATGAAGTGGCCCATCCAGCAGTTCTCGACCAACATCCCAAAACGAAAACACTACTCGCTCTTGCCTTCGCCTTCGGTCTCATCATCCTCCACCACAATGACCTCACGCTTCTTCGCCACCGAGTCATCCACCTTGACCCTCTTCTCTCCCCTCTCCGCCCCCTCCCCATCCAGGTCTCCCTCCTCCCTCTCCCTCTTCTTCTCCCTCTCACTCTCCCTCTCCCTCTCCATTGTCTCAAATTCCTCCACCCTCGCCTTCAGCCTCCAGTTCTCCAGCCTGAGCGGCCCCACCTCGTCCCTCATCGCGCGGTTCTCCGCCGCCAGCCTCGCCAGCCACTCGCCCTTGGCCCGCAGCTCGGCCAGCATCCGCTGCGCGCCGCCCGCGCCGCGCACGACCGCCGCGGCCTCCTGCCTCGCGGCCTCGAGCGCCTCCGCCCACGGCAGCGTGCCGGGGTCGCCGGGCTTGAGCTCGACGCGCTTGGGCGGCGGGGGAGCGGGGAAGCGGCTGTTGTTGCCGTTGGCGGCGGCGGCGTTCTCGCCCTTGTCGGCGTTGGTGTTGCTGGCGTACGGCGCGGTGAAGGTGTGCAGGAAGTCCTCGTCGTCGTAGGGGACGAGGAGGGGTTTGTTGTAGGCGTCGAGGCCGGCGCGGAGGCGGCCCGAGGGGCGCGTGGCGACGGGATGGTGCGGGGTGGAGGAGTTCGTCGGCGGGACGGCGGGCTGGTTGGGGCGGAAGACGGTGGTCGGGTCGAGCTGGCGGGCGTAGGAGTAGTTGGGGTTGGCGGCGGGCGGGTAGGTCGTGGTCGTGGGCGCGGTGCGGAGGATGAGGGCCGTCATGGCGGCGTGGATGTCGGTCGGGAGAGGGTGCTGCGCGATGGTGTGGCTGTTGAGGGGCGTGGCGGCGGCGGCGTCGTCCTCCTCCTCGTTGTTGTCCTCGTCGTTGTCCTCGTCGTTGTCCTCGTCGTTGTCCTCGTCGTTGTCCTCGTCGTTGTCCTCGTCGTTGTCCTCGTCGTTGTCCTTGTCGTTGTCCTCGTCGTCGTTGGTCTTCTTGGTGATGTCGATGCTGTTGGCACCGGTGGCGACGCGGCTGGGCTCCTTCTCCTTGGATTCGCCATCGACGGGCGCCTTGTGGTGCTGCGGCACCGTCTTCGCCTGCTCCTCATCCTCCTTGTCGACAGTGGGAAGCTGCTTCGGCTCCGCATCGATGCGCTCCTTGATGGTTTCGGCCAGAATCTGAACGGCTTCCGCGCGCCGGGCAGGGCCGGCAGTGTGCGCCAGCCCGACAAGATGCTCCAGAATTCCCTCGGGCCAGTGCGTGGGGCAGGCACCTGGGAACGGATACTTGGCACTCGGGTACCAGTTGAGAGGCTCGGGGCCCCAGATCTTGATGAGGATCCTGAGGTACTGTGGTTCATCGTCAGCGGTGTCCATTAAGTGGGCAGTTGAATCCAATATCCGGACGTAGATGTGAGGCTTGAATGCAAACAAATACGTCCAGATATTGGATTCAACTACCCACGGGAGCAGTGGATTATAGGAGCTTACCGGACAGTCGGCCGTAGCCGGGCGGGACTGGATGAGCATGGTGGTTTTTTGATGTGGAGATATGACGGGCTGTGATTGAAGTTCTTGAACGGTGACGGGGTGCAAGTGGTCTTGGGTAGGTTGAGCTTTCCAGCGAAGATTTATTTAAGGCTTGCTATTGTTATGGAAGTGACAATAGTTACAATAGTGACAACAGTGGTCGCGCACGGTGCTTCCAGGCAATCGCGGGGACTGAGTCACTAAGGTCGCCCACCGCAGTACTTGGAGGTGTTTAAGCCGAAGGTAACACAGAACCCCCGGAGCCAAGTGAGGGGTGTTTATCTAGTAGACCATATTCTCTGTTAGCAAGCTTAAAGGCGATGTAAAAAATAGAGGGTGTTCATCCCGTGCAGTTATGCAAGAAGTGGCTTAGTGCGGAAGAACTAAACACCTCGTATGAACATACCGCCCTCTTCTTACCTATCCTTTCTGGGCATTTCTCAGTTCCATTCCCCTCGGCTTATCGTATCTTATACTTTCCGCTACGGCTGGAAATGTCTTGTTCTTATTTCCTTCTATATCCATGGTTTTCGAATGTCAAGAATAAGTTATAGCATGTAAATGGTCAGAACACTTACTTGTAGTCCGCCTTGTAACAAGATTCAACGGCCCAAATGAGCAAGCTTATGACAGCGAGTAATCAGAAATACCAATCGATCAATTGGTCCATTTCCATATGTCAAACTCGCGTCGTAAACCCAAACTACCATGGGTTGCCTACTTCCGCAACGATGATTGTCTTGACCAATCAACGACGGCGAATGACACCCCGCCTTTTCTGAGTAAGCAGAGAAGTGCCCCTCATCCCGGTTCCGACCCGACGCCGCATTGCCCTCACACTCCAAAGATTCTTAGCATCTCGTCCTCCGGTCCGACTTCCTCAGCATCACCGGAGCCACCGTTATGGCATCAGAGGGTCAAGCAGCGGCCGACAGCACCGCAGAGGCGCCTTGGCACGCGGCGTATCCAGAACCCCGCACGACCGACCTCAAGCGCATCACGAAAGAAACATTGCTTGACCGGTTGAAAAACAGCGAAAAGTCCGGGCAAAAGTTCGTGTTGGTCGACGTTCGCCGAGCGGATTTTGAGGTATGGCCGACCCCGCTTCCGCCTGTCCCTCGTAGCCTCCTCAATGCTGAACGTTCTCGGTGTGCAGGGCGGCACGATCGAGGGCGCTGTAAATCTGCCGGCGCACAGTTTGTATGTCACGATTCCAACACACTACGCCGTCTTCAAGGCGGCAGGTATCGCGGAAGTCATCTTCTGGTGTGGTAAGTGAGAGCCTTTTTTCGTCGGGATATGGCAGCGGTCTCATGGAAATCAGGTTCGTCCAGCGGCAGAGGTCCGCGCTCCGCTGGCTGGTTCGCGGATCATATCAAGAGCCAAGGAGACTCGGAGATGCAGAGTGTTGTGTTAGATGGAGGTATCAAAGGATGGGCGCGGGCAGGGCCTGAGTACGTTTCCCGGATGTGGGAGTATGACGCGACGAAGTGGTAGGTGGTCCTTTGCGGTATTCAATTAATTATCCTATCGCTCTATATGTATTTGATGGAACTCTAAAGTCAAAAAGATGATTTCTTCGCACTTTGCGCATAACGCAATCTAATATCACGTTGTCTGTGAATTTACTCATATTAACTATGACCTGAATGCTTGCCTCTGCTTCTGTTAATGATATAGGACGCGTTCCGCTCGCTGTCCTGTCGTCGTGTATCCTACGTTATGCTCTATCCTACCAAAATCCTGTAGGAGATCAGAAATTCTGCGCATGGAAAAATGAAGATGGCATTGAAGCGTGGGAGGGACAGAGGAAGAAAGAACGCAATCGCCGGGTCAATTCCACGCGCAGGTGTTGCTGGCGTCTTCGCATGTTGGGGCGCCACCATTAAGTTCTTATCAAGCAGTCATACTGGATGTTACAACGCTTCTAGAAGTGCAGCAGGTTGATGATTGCTCAATTTCAGGTTGGACTGGGGACGGAGGACGTGCCTGGGCGACGTAAGAATTAGTATGCGGAGAGAAGGGTAGCATGATCGCGGGCACGTCAGCCAAGAAAATGAACGTTGTAGAGTGTTATTTCCTTGATTATCAAGATGATGAATCAAGAGCAGCGATGCCGCCAGTGCAACGCTGATGGTGGTTGGAGCGTGGTTGGCAAAAGCGTGCGGCCTAGCCGAAAGGGGCAATTCTTCGGCTCGCTTCCGGTCCACGACCGAGGTCGAGCATCATGATTGACATGTCGTTCATGGTGAGAGCGCATGCACGACATCTCTGCTACAGGTGGGATGGAATTACGAGGGTGCAGAATTGTGACAGCTCATTGAAAGGGCTACCTGGTGGACTACCGGAATACTATGGACTCCTTGAACACCACATCCGTTTCCCGGTACCCGCCAAATATACAGACACTAAAGAGAAAGAAAAACACTAACTCGAACATCGATACACATGGAGCGCGAGCGAGGCCGTGAAGTCAGCGCGCCATGATTGTTGGTGACCTATTTCTCAGTGAAAGGGCACGAGTCGGTGAGCTTGGGGAACTTGCGACGCCGGCCCTGGCCCTGGCTCGAGTCGCGCTCCTCCTTCAGGGCCTCGACCTCCTTCGCAAGCCCGGCGCACCGGGTGTTGCGATCCTGCAGGTCCTTGCGGAGACGCTCGGCCTCCTGCTCGCGCTCCTTCGTGTGCGCCTCGAGAGTCGAGTACTTGGCGCTCAGCTTCTCGACCGCGCTGCGCAGGCAGTCGCGCTGGGCCTTCATGTCCTGCGCGAACTCCTTCCACTCGTCGCGCTCCTTCTGCTTGCCGTCACGCTCGTCCTTCATGTCGCCGGCCCTGCCGTGCCAGTCGTCGCGCTGCCTCTGCACGGTGTTGGCGATGTCGCGCCAGCACCCGCGCTGCTTCTTCATGTCGTCGAGCTGCTTCGCCGTGTCGTCGAGCTGCTTGTCCCTGTCTCCGAGCAGCTTCCTCAGGTCCTTGACGACGCCCTCGCGCTCGTCGCGTTGCTTCGTCAGGGCCGCGGTGGTGCCGTTGCGCTCGATGGCGATGTCGCGCCACTCGTTGCGCTCCTTCTGCAGCTCGTCCACGAGGCGGTCCAGCGCGTCCCTCTCCCCGCCGACCTCGTGCAGCATGGACGCCATGATCGCCTGGGCCGCCACGGCGCCGTCGCGCTCCCTCTCGCGCTGCCGGATCTTCTCGCCGAAGAGGCGGAACTTGTTGTCCATCTCACGCTCGACGGTGGAAGCAAGGCCCTTGACGGTGATGGTCAAGTCGTACGTCTCCATGTCATCGAACTTCACCGTGGCCGCAACCTCTTCAGTCTTGGCAGCGCCGGCGCTCGTGGTAGCATCCTGCTGCGGAACGACCCTGATGGATTGCTTCTCGGTGGTGGCGGCAGCGGACGACGGGCCGTCGTCAGCGGCGGCGAGGAGCACGCCGATGGCCTGCAGGACGTCCTCCCTGTGGACGACCTTGTCGCCGCCGTTGGCACCGGTGCGCTCGACGCGGGCGAGGCCCGCCTGGGCGACCAGCTCCTTCGCGGCCTTGAACTTCTTGACGCTGGGAGCCTTCCGGATCAGCTGGAGCATGGCGGGGAAGACGCCGGCGGGGTAGGTGTGCGCTCCAGGCCGGGCGAAGGAGAAGCCGGGGATGGTCAGGCGGTCGGCCTTGTCGTTGAGTTTCTTCATGAGGGCGGCGTAGGCCTGGCATGGAATGTCAGCCCTACGTAATTCGGGCGGGTTGGGACGGTTGCTCGGTAGGGCGGACGCGGGAAAGAGTGGGGGAGTGGATGGTTAGGGACTTACTTTCTCGTCCGCCTCGCATGCAAAAGCCAAAGGAGCGGCAGTGGAAGCCATGGCCGGTGGTGGGTGTACGGGATGATACGAAGACTTGACTTGGAGCTGGTAGGTGAATGGAGCTTGGGAAGATGTAAGGTGTCGGGGGGAAGCTCCTCGCAGGTTGTCCCTATAGCCAGGCCTTGGCTCAGTGATTGCAAGCCGGGCGAAGGTTCAACAGTTCTTCCGAAAGAATGGCGGCGAGCAGGGTTGACCACCCTCAGTGGATGGCAGCGAATGAGAGCCGGTTACGCTGCCAAGCGCCTGACCGTGTTAACATCCTTAACACTTACCAACCTTCTGCCCGGTAGATCTGGTGCCAAGAACATATTGTACACGTAAAAACTCAGCTGCCAGAGCCTGAAAGAACCGGTTCTCGTTCACGCGTGCCGCCGCCGCTTCCCCAGCGCCCGTCGCCCTGACAGGTCAACATCCCAGGAGCCAGCCTCCAATATATAATCCGCGAGAGCAAATCCCCTTACATCAAATACGGACGGTTAGCGTAATGGGCAGGCTCCGGCTCAATACATTACCACCGAGACCTTAGAGCGTAAAACCCGCAGGTCTGTGATCCGTTGGGTGTCATCCTCCATCAGAGAAGGTGAGCGCTTGGTAGCAGTTCACAGGTTCGATTCTGGGTTGGTGTCATACTACGGTTCCTGCACCAGCCCAGAGATATGACGACCAAGAACTGCGCCAGGTGTGTATCTGCGTTGCTTTTTTGCCCTTTTTTCCCTCCCAACGCCAGCGCTTCTTGGTCTTCATGGTCCATAGACATCCGTTTGCTGCTTTTTTTCCGGGCAAGAAAGCTCGAATTGGCCGGCCGCCGCGTCACTCTACCACCATTGATCCCACCCCCCCCCCTTCCAACAGCTGCGCCCAGCGCGCCTCGCTGATCTAGTCTGTTACCCAACTTTCCCTCTAGTTGCCCAGCACCACTTTCCCCACTCCGACAGTTCGGTACAATTCTCTCAGGAAAGAGACGGACTTCGATTACACGCCGATAGATCTGCGTAGATCTCGTGGCCAAGTCGTCACTCGTCGCATAGGTTCTTTAGCCAATTAACTGTTTGCAATCAACCAGACGGTACTAACAAAATTTTGAACTTTTGCGTGAAATGAACGGTTTCTCGGAATCGACTGCCGAGATGATCGCTGCGAACATCATCGGTGCATGTCTCGACCCTAAAACCACGGTTTCAACTTTCAAGTTCCATTCTTGCGCTTGGGGCCTCGGCGGTCTAGGCCTTGGGCGCCGCGATCATGTCTCAAGGCGCGAATGCTGTTAGCGCGGTTGCAAAATCGTACGGTCAACACAGTGAAGAATGAGCCAAACTTGGAACACTTGACCCACAAACCCAGACATGATGCACTGTAATCCAACTCTGATTCCAAGCTACCTATGCGAAGCGCGCAAGCACGGGCCACTAGTATCAAACAAGGGACCCTCAAATCAAAGGTTGCTGGACAAAGAGTGGAAACAATGCAGCAAACAACAAATAGCAATTGCTATGCGAAAGCATGGCATATCTACTCGTAGAATACCGAAAAGCCTGACCAGAACAAAACGAGAGAAAGCTCCGGGTCAGCAGATGCTGTAAAACTCAGCACATGAAAAGAAAAGTGAAGATCCAGAACCTGAAATCGTTGTAAACTTCAGCTTTGGTCTGAAAGTAGTGAGGGAGCGAATCGACCGCCTCTCTCAAAGGTTGCACGTGGTAGCAGCAGAGGTCCAACCGGTGAGGCGGTTGGCAATATCGCTTGAGTAGCACTTGGTGCAGCAGCCGTCTTCAAGGTTGTTGCTGGGGGGGATGGAGCCGCCATTGTAGTACTTGGCTGCAGCGTAGAAGACGCGCGCGTCGCTCGCAGGGAAAGCTTGCTGTGCCTCTGCTCTTGGTGTCAGCGTACTGCATGCTCTCCGATGTAGGAACAAACTGGGCTGTACTCACGGTTGATGACCTGTGCGAGACCGTCACCCTGGTTCGTGCCGGCAGTGCCTTCGCGTATCATTTGCATGATCTGGATTGAGCGTTAGTGATGGGTAAGCGATCGGTCGGATGTGCCGCAGCAACTTACGATGGTGTTCGGGCACGGGTTCACGTTAGCGCAGGTGCCATCGCCGCTGTGGCACTGCATCAAGCCGGGGTTGAAGATGTTGGGGTCGGCGTTGCTGGGGTAGTCAGCTCTTCGAGGTCTCAGCAAAGGAACAGGCATATTTCACTGACCCCGTAGTGGGAACGCGAACGCAGCCCTTGGACTCTTGGACCACAACAGCCAAGATGAAGCGATGGTCGACCTTGGTCTCGGTGGCGATCTGCTGAATGGCATCGTAGATGCCTTGCATCTCAGCGTCGGAGTTGTCGGCGCCCCAGCCGTTCCAGCCGCAAGACTTAGTCAAGACCTGCTGCTTGTTGTTGTTCCACATGTCCTCGAACGAGACCCAGTTGCTCATGGAAGGCCAGCCCGCGCCAGTAGAGCCATCACCGCGGTAGAAGGTGTAGGTGTCGGAGCCGGCGCCGATGCCATCATTGTTGTTGATGCTGGAGACGGCGTAGTCGCCCGTCACGACGCCACCGGTGGTACGGCGGACGAGCGTCGCAGGACTGTCGGCGGTCACGGTGGGGGTGCCGTCGGACTTGAGATGCTCAGTGAGAGCACCCGCATTGGACGGGTAAGGAACGGCGTAGGTGAGGGAAAGGAGCGTGGCTACGAGAGCCAGGATGCGGATGGAGACCATGTTGATTGACTTGTTTGAAGGAGAGATTGAGTTAGTGTGCTGGGGGAGCTGTGTGCTGTTTGATGTCGAATTCGGAGAGCTATCCTGTCCGATTTATAGACTCTGCTGTGAGTAACGAACGACGACCGCAGGTGACGGAGCGGGGGGCCCAAGATCTTCCTTGGACCGAAATGAGTGAGGTGGGCACAAGGAGGAAGGTTGCTAGAGATGGTTGTGGATTGGACTCGGCCGGTCGCGGGTGTTGGAGGCGCTGCTTTGTACGTTTGTGCGGGCCGAGAAGGCAGGCGCGGGCAGGGTCGCGCCTTCCTGGTTGGTGATGCACCGGCCGCTCCTTCCTCCGCCTCAGCAGACTTTTCCTCCGACTCGGCGGCAGCATCTCGGGCGCCTTGGGTGATGTCTCGACTGAAGCCCTAAAGGACACGCCAGAGAGACCGCCCAGGCCAGCCATCTGGCCACGAGCATGTATCAGACACTGAGAAAGAAGTCCTTGACCGATGCCTTTGCATCACTTCCAGCACCAACTTGCTGAGCGGGCAGTGTACAGCTGACGCTACGGTGGTGCGGATGCCCGAATCCGTCCGCTCTGGTGTTGCGGGGCGGAGTGAGGCCGCCCTCTCCCGCAACACTATAGCGGCTCAAATACCAGCACGTGGTGGTTTTCATGGGTACGTATAGACATGCCACCCGTCCGCATTCGATCATTTGAGGGGTATGGTTTGGCCATGGGCTGGCCAGACTGCAGGACAATCGAGAAGACACGGTAACACAAGCAGGGCTGGATGGGGTATGTTTGACATGGGCGGACAAAGAGCCGCATGCAGAGCGGGGTTGGAAGGGAGACGCCGGTTACCTACGCATCGACAGCATCGTCATTCCGGAAGACCAACGGTCGCACCGTTAGCCGGGCCTAACGTGGCTTTGGCAGGACCCCCGACGGTTAGGTGCTACACCGAGCGCAACGAGAGTCACTGGACGCGCCACAGTAAGCAGTAGGCTTACCGTTTTGGCAGCTGCAGGCGATCAGCCGGTGGCTTGCATGGACCTGCATAGAGTTTATTTCAATGCCACTTGGTTGTGATTTTGGGTTTTGATGCGATTGTGCGCGGCCAAGAGGGTTGGATAGTCAGCTGCGGGACGGGCCGTCCCCGCTCATGCGGCTCGATCCGTGGGGCATCATCTATTTGGGACCCGCCCTAGCCACGTTTAACGTTTAACAGCTTTCTTTAGCTTCCTTCCCATGCTCCGATGGAAGTGCAACGCTCGTACGATGCCCTAGGAGCCGCCTGATGTTTTCTTCAGCTGCAGGTCGACTGTTCACTCAGGCGCGCTTGTGTGACCAGAGCTTTGTCCTGCAGAGTCACACCCCGCTCCGTTTCTCCCGCCTAAGGTGCCTGTCTCAATAGCCGTGAACCTTTCTTTCACCGACTGTCATCTAGCTCTTCAGAGTTTCAACTGTCGTTCTCGACTGCGCAAGCCAGTCCAGATGGAGAAAAGCAAGGTGCTGACAAAGTCTGCAACAGCCAAGGCAAAGACAGGCTTCCTTCTAGAACTTTTTAGTGAACTTCCTTTTTCCGTTATAGCGTGACACGTCACGCTCGACCGAAATATCCTCCTCTCAGCGTATTTTCTTCAGTCGACCGAAATCATCTTCAATTTCTCTTTTCACACCCCTCTCGGCCTCGCAAATCCGTTTTTAATGCTCTCGCTCGCATCTCCGTACTCCACCACCGTCGTCTTCGTCTCCACGATGCACGTCTCGCTCCCCCCATCGCTCCACGTCCTCTTCACCCCTCCTCCGTCCCTACTCGCCCCCCTCCCATCATCGTCTCCCACCGAGCTCCCCGCCCCGTCCCCGGCCCCGATGACCGTCTCGTCGCCCACCCACGTCGTATTCAACTCGATATTGCTATAATCCTCCCCGTACATGCCCCCTCCCCCCTTCCCCTTCTTCCTCGCGCCGCCCACCAGCGGCTTGCTCCGCTTGCTCCCGATCGTCTGGAACGTAAATTCCGCCGTCCTGCTCCCGCCCCTCCCTCCTTTGCTCTTCCTCTTGTTTTTGCCGTTGCTGCCGCCGGAGGACGAAGGGTCGGACGGGCCCGAGCCGCCGCCGGACGAGTAGAAGAATAATTTCGGCGCGACGTGCCGCGCGAACTTGCGCACGATGGGCAGGCAGCCGCAGATGACGACGAGGTTGGCCTCGACGAGGATCCACACGCAGGGGATGGAGACGGCCCAGGTTTGGTCGAGGTCGGTGAGCATGGGGATGAGGATGATGAGGCGGACGACGCTGGTGACGCAGGTCCTGCGAGGCGAGAGTGCTTGTTAGCGGATGGTGGAATTGGGAGAGGGTGAATGGGGGATGGAAGTGGTTATGTGGAGTGGTATTTGGGCTGGGGATGGGGTTGTGTGGGGTTATGTGCTACTACAATACGTAACGTACATGGAGCCGACGCCGAACATGGCGATCAGCGCGGCCTTCTCGAGCCGCGGGATCTGCAGCCGCACGAGCACGGGGACGGGAAGCAGCAGCAGCGCGATGTCGGTCGCGATGTTGATGACGGCGGTGGCGATGTAGATGCCCGTCTTGTTGATGCACTGGCCCTCGATCGTGATGTCCCAGTTGGACGCGATCGGCTTGCACGGGAAGATGAGCGAGAACATGATGCCCAACGTGTACGAGATCACCACGAACATGACCACGTAGATGGCCGCCTGGAACCAGGCGAACGGCGCCAGCCGCCGGTAGAAGAGGAGGAGGGACAGCTTGGCGAAGCCTTGGGTCGGCGCGTATATGACGGAGGCGCACATGATGAGCTGTAATATCTGCGTTCAGCGGACGGCTGACTGCTGACTAGAGTGCTAGGGTGACTGACCAGGTTGTAGAGGTTGTAGTGTTCTAGTGGGATCTCCCAGGCGTGCACGCCCTGGATCTCGTTCTTCCACATGTCTGCGCATGGTCAGTTAGATGGCCTGGCAAATAAATTTGAGCAACACCTACAGACTAGAAGCCCCTGGCATCCCAACCCAAGAATCTGGTCGGTGTTAGAAATAGTCGAAGTGGCAGGGAAGCTGTTTTACTGACAAACGAAGTCACAATAAAGGCTGCGAAGACTGTCAGCGAAGAAGCGAGAGGAGTCACGACCATGAAACGCACCATCGTCAACAACAAATGATCTTGAAACAACTATTTTCGTGTATAACCGCATAATCAAGAATAGAAAAGCAAATGTGACGCCAAAGGCAAACACCCAGTAGCCTGTGGTATCGCCTCTCCTGGCGGGATTGTCGAAATCGACATTGTAGCCCGAGGGCGGTGCCAGCGCTGCAACAATCGTCGAAGTAGCGGTCGCAACCGAGTTGCTCGTTGTGGTCAGGTGTGTTGTGATGTATGTGGCGGCCATGACTGCGGCTCACGCCCTCCAGCGCCTGGCTGGGTGAAGTCGAAGAGGAGTGGCGTAGATTAGCCGGCGACGGGATGTGGGCTGACAAGTATTGTAGTCGCAGATGAGCACAACCCAAGAGGGCCTTCCGGATGGATGTATCGCTACTCTCCGCACCTGGGGCGGGTTTCACTCCCTGGCATGATCTCCATCGGCACTGGTCCACATTAAGACCAACACGAGCGCAGGTCAGCGATCGATGCTTATAACATAGCCTTGATACTCCCAAGAACAGCTAGGTCACGGCGGCCTTCCGTTGGAGGTTCTCGGCGGACAAATGCTTGCAGTATGGTCCGCCTTACCCGGGCCCACCCAGGCCACCCTCAACGTAATCTCGTCAGCGGCCGCAGGGCTGTTCTCCATTGGCGAGCCCCGGAGAATCATCCGAGAAACCATGTACGAATCATTGTCAGGGCGCATCGCGCCTCACTGTCGCCGAAGAGTTCGCCGTCGTATAAGACAGAACGCGTGTATGCGACTCGGACACGTCGCTGAACTTTTTCTTTTCTTTTTCCTCCGTGTACAGTAGCCGTCCGCGGGAGCAAGGGCCAGAAGGAATGCATGCTTGCAAGCGGCGTAAGCGAAGCTGGTACCGGGAACATGCGATGAACACAGCGGCACGAGGCAGACGTGCGTGTGTTTTGTGCGGCGCGGGCCGGTCTGGCCTTCTTTCAGGATGAAGGCTCAAGCTTTTGTGGCTGCGCTAGCCAGTGGATCAGAACCGGCGCCGCTTTATCTGCTGCCATAGCTATGAACGCCTTTCGCATTTAGCGTGAAGAATGCAAAAGCTCGAGGGAACTGCCCTGTACACACAATACTGAAGGATCATGGTCGGACCTTTGGATTCCTTCATATCTACTTGACTGGACGATAATAGCCGAGCAGATCCCCTGGTTTCCCCGTTATGTAATAGCGAGATCCACATTCAATGCTCTCTGTGTTTAAGCTCAAACTGGCCAACAGAAACGCCAAAATCAATGCAAAGCTCCTCGCTTGATGCATATCCTCTCATCGCCGGAATGATAAGGTCCTAGCAACCACCTGCTGTCTTCGCAACCTGTCGCCGTAGATCTTCTCCCCGCCAAGAATAGACAACACAGTTGATGCAGGAACCGAGGATGCCCCATCTTTCCGAAGCACGCGCCCGTTAAGGGATGCCTGAGCGCCCAGGGATTCGAGGCGCCTCGCCACTCTTCCCCACCGCTTGTTCCTCACGACGCCTTGGGATTGGACCTCCACGGCTTCGCGGAAGTGGAAGTGGACTTCCGGGCGATCCTGCGGCGAGGCATGCAATGAAAACCAAGCTCTGTGTGAAACAAAAAAGCCTCTCCCATTTGCTTGAAGACTTTTCCGAGAGAACTGCGTGTCTTCGAAAAGGGAAGCGCCATTTTTGGGGGCCTCTTCCATGTTAGCCAGAGATGAATTGATGTCGTGGCCGCCAAGTCTGGCGTCCCCGCAATGCAGTGTTAAAACGTAGTCATGCATACACCACTATCCCGGACCTGGACAAGCCCTTTCACCGCAGAAAAAAACCACGCGAGGCACAACGGTCCGCCCGCACCACGCGATGGCTGACTTATCGACGATCGCCGTTTCATCAACGAATGACCGGCTGGGTGGCCGTCTTCACACATCCGGCCCTCATGTGGCGGTGGGGTAAAGCGAGAGTCATGTATGTAAAAGGGTGTTCTCTCACCAGACCCTGACTAGCTTCCCCTATCCTCCACTCCTCTGCCGCTCGCTGATCGTGTTGTTGGCGAGCTCGACTTTCTTTTTCTCGTTTCAATTGCAGGAGACCGCATCTAGGCCACAATGCGCCTCTACGCCGCCGCAACCACTCTTTTCTCGCTCTCGGCATTCGCTGCCGAGAGCAGCACAGGGCCGGCGTCTGAAACATCAAGCGATGCCGCGGCATCGGCCGGTGGTTCCGGCGCATCACATTGCGTACGTAAGCACCTTCAGGTGACGTCTACACGCACGCAAGCAAGCTGACCTGTGGTATCCAGTGCGGCGCTCTGCAAGCCGTTGGTCTGAGCATCCAGTACCCGGGCGATGAGCGGTACGAAGAGAGGATAGACTCGTACTGGTCTGTTGCTGCTCAACTGCGCCCGTGGTGTTTGATCCAGCCGCAAAATGCTGCCGAGGTCTCCAAGGCCGTCATCGCCTTGAAGGAGGCCAACAAGACCCAGACATGCCAATTCGCTGTCCGCAGCGGCGGCCACACCGTTTGGCCTGGCGCGAACAACATTAAGGATGGTGTGACCATCGACCTGGGCTTGATGGACACCACTACCAACTTCAAGAACGGTACTGCTGGTGTTGGCGCTGGCTCAAGATGGGGCTCTGTCTACTCCACCCTTCTGAAGGACAACCTTCTCATCGTCGGCGGTCGCGCCAGCTCTGTCGGTGTTGGTGGCTTCTTGCTTGGCGGCGGCAACTCCTTCTTCTCAGCTCGCAAGGGTATGGCTTGCGACAATGTTGCACAGTATGAGGTAACTTCTTACCATCAACACCAATAATAATCGTCAAATGCTAAGCACAAAGTAGCTTGTTCTTGGTAGCGGCGAGATCGTCTATGTCAACAAGGACAGCTACCCGGATCTCTTTCCCGCCCTGAAGGGCTCCACCAACAACTTCGGCATTGTCACTCGCTTCGACCTCATCACGTTTGAGAATGACAACATCTGGGGTGGTGTGGTTGCGTACCCCTTCGACACAGCATCCCAGCAGATGGAGTACCTCGAAACCTTCACCAACACGGTGGCCGAGGACCCCTACGCATCCATCATCGTCATCTTGAACTACGTGTCTTCCATTGGCCAAGTCGTCGTTGCGAATGCCTACGAGTACACCAAGACCATCGATCCTTCGACGCCGCCCGCCATCTTCAAGGACTTCCTCTCCATTCCCGGCAACATCTCCGACTCGATGAGGATCACCAACATCTCCGACCTGGTTGAGGAGCTCGAACAGCCCGCTGGCTACCGGTAAGCCCGACCGCTCCTTATTCCTTGTCTCATCACCTGCTGACTCCGCTTGAAGCGATGCCTTCATGACCATCACCTTCGAGAACGACGCCGAGGTCATGAAGAAGGCCGCCGAGCTCTTCGACGCCATGGTGCAGAAGCTCAAGAAGGACGGCGGCGACTGGCTCACCCTCACCATGCTGCAGCCGCTCCCCGCCGTCTTCGCCGAGCTCGGCGTCGAGCGCGGCGGCAACATGCTGGGCCTGGACCAGTCTCCCGAGAACAAAATCCGTAAGACACCACCATCATCCGTCAGCCATCATCTTCGGAACACACCTACCTCCTCTTTGCACCAAGAATACTGTTGTGACTGACGCGTTCCTCAAGTCTTCATGAGCTACTGCGGCTGGAAGGGCGCCGAGAAGGACGCCCTGTTCGCGGACGCGGAGCGCGAGCTCATCGCCGAGCTCAAGGCCTTCGCGAAGAGCAAGGGCAAGGACCACCCGTACATCTACCTGCCCTACGCCTACTCGGACCAGAAGCCGCTCGAGGGCTACCCGCCCGCCAACCTCGAGCGCATCCGCGCCGCGGCGCGGAAGTACGACCCCGAGGGCGTCTTCCAGACCATGGTTCCCGGCGGGTTCAAGATTTCCAAGGTATGTTGTGCCGTTGCGTTTTGGCGTTTTGGCGTCCTTTGTTTCGTCCTCGATGGGCCGATTGGGCATGTATCTGACTGCGTGTAGGTCGATGTCCCTGCCGCCGAATCGAAAGTGGAAGCATTTTTCAAGTCTTTGCTTGCGAAGTTTAAGGGAACCAATGAGGAGGCTGAGCGTAACGAGCTCTAAAGCAGCCGCGAGATTTGAGGCTGCGCATTCAAGTGGTCTCAGGTACGATACCAGGAAAGGTTGAGCGTCGTATGATGCGATATATGTTGTGTGATTGGACATGAGATTTGCGAAAAGAGAAGGTCGCAGAGAGAGCAACAATGTGATGACGGCACGAAGGGGAGCATGCGCGTTTGTTTCAAAAAGAAAAGGAGAAAAGACGACGACGCCATTTTCGAGTCCAATACACCAAGTCTACGACCATTCTTGCAGCCAGCCAACGTTTTTAAGGTTCGTCACATCTATCAGTGCTTACTTAAACATTCGAAGTTCTCACAGATTGTTTGAGCGTTATTGAGCATGTATATTGTATAGTGTCTCGTAGGGTTTGAGCTATTATTGCAATAGATGATGAAGAAGGATCGTATTGGACTCCTGCTAAGGAGTGGCATGAGGAGCAGAGGGGAGGGTCACCCGAAGGTGCCTTTATAACCTAATGCGGATAACTAAGCTATCTACTAGTACTAAAACAGCTTATATTGCAATATACCTCCTTCGCGTAGTGCCTAATTAGGTAGTGCGTGATATAAAAGAATAATATTAAGGCTTAAATAAGTAACGAATCTACTTATAACGAGAATCGACCTTCTAACTAGTAAAAGATAATTATAAAAGAATCTATTTTACGACTACTTAAATAGGCGTAGCCTAGTAGAAAATACGCCCGATTAGTTCTACTATTATAGTAAAGAAATAAATAGCTATTATTACTTATATAGTAGTAAAAAGAAGATTACCCGTTTAGATAATAGTTAAAAAAAAGATAAATGCCTCGCTATTTACTTAACGAAGTACGCCGTTTAATCGTATACGGCTATTTTAGACACGCGGTTTCTCGAGATAGTCTATTACGAAATAAGATAACGTAATAAATGCGCTTAAACTATCTATAAGTTAGTTTATTTTATACTATCTAGCCGATTTTAGTTAAAAGAGTAAACTACTATTATTATTTATAATAGTAAGGTGGGCTACTTAAGTAGATATACGAGTCTAAGATATTAAATAAACGCTTAATACTTCTACTTAGATAGTATCTTAGTAAGTCCGTTAGTAAGTATATCTATCGTTAGTATCTAGCGAAAGTAAATATTATCCGATTAAGCCTTCTATCGCAACTAGTAGTAGTAAATATCGATATAGCGAAGCTTAGTATTTAGTTTACTAGCGTTCTTCTATATAAGCGTAAGTGTTTACTTATTATTATACTAGACCTTAAGAAGATATCTAGAATCGAATATAACTTCGCGGAAGAATCGCTTCTACTAGTAGTACTACTTAGCGGTTTCTAAAAGAGCTAGAAGCTCTACTTCTATTATTAACGTTATAACGGTTAGTTATTTAAATACTTTTTAATCTATAGAGGCTTCGAATAGAGTAATTAATAACCCTTAGTAACTTTTACGTATAGCGAGATCGTTTATATACGAGGTATTACTACTAATCGTAAAGATATTCTATTTATTTAGCGTATTACTCCTTCGAAACGGACCCTAGAGGCCCCGGAACCTAGATCTCGGACCCTACGCTACCCCCTCTTACTCTATAGATAGGGTAAAAGAATATATAGATAGAGGAGTCTACGATAGAACCTCTACGTACCCTAACGCCGGCGTAGAATAGGCCTTAGAACCTATTTTCTATTAATTCCGAGGCTACTACCGCCCGGCCTACCCTCGTAGATATAAAGCGAGGCTTTACGAGAGTTTTTCCTACTCTATAAAAGGCTAGCGCACCCGCGAAGGTAGTTTCTAAAATTATCTCGTTAAGATACGCGCTAATTTCCTTCTATTTCGAGGGAAAACGAACCTAATATAAGCTTAGAAAGAGTCTATTAACCGCGCCCGAGGCTATCGAGGCCGCTATCGACTATCTTCTATAGGCCGCGTACCTTAAAGATAATTGGAAGAAGAACGGGCCTATTCTAAACCTTATTAACGTAGTCCGCGAATATATAAATAAGAAAGAAGTTAAGAATCGGGCCGTCTTAGTTCTTACTACGTAAGTCCGCGTACTCGAGAAAATAGTGGAAACCCTTATAAAGGCCGTACGAGTAATAGCGAAGACTTCTAGTAAGTCTACGTCTTTAAATAATTCTTTATATAGGAACGAAAAGAGATAAAACGCCCCTCTACTTCTCTTACGCGCGAGGACCGGGCCTAAAGCCCCTTCTATACCTCCGCCTTCTAAGGCTTTCTCCTACGCGGAGACGGCTGCGAGAGAAGAAGGCTAATAGACTACGGTTTCTAGTAAGAAAACCGAGACGAAAATAGCCCCGTAACCTTCGAAAAAGATTAGCTATTAGATTATTCTTAAGCCCGACGTCGAGATAAAGAACTTCTTCTTCTTCGGCCTTCGAAACGCCTTTAATAAGGTCTTTACGAAGTAGCTTAAGAGAAAGTCTTTAGTCGTAGCGTTAGTTACTCTTTTACTAAAGAATAACCTCGTTATTATCTTTATCGAGACCGTATCCGCCGACTTTCTTATTAGAAATAAGGCGGTCCTCTACGTAGTTCTTCTCCTACGGGAGATAGGCGAGAATTAAACCTAGTATAAGGTCGCCGTCTACGAAATTTCTACGCGGGACTTTAGAAACTTCTCTAAAGCTAAGTTCTTCTTCTTTATTAAGAAAGAGTTAACCTAGTTTAATACCGGGTTAAAGGTAATTAACTAGCTATACTAGCTTACCCTAGAGGCTAAACGGCTTAACTAATAAGCCGGGTTAATCTACCTAGCTTTCGAGACCGAAGCGTAGGCTAAAGCCGCTATTTCTAAGCGGCTATATCTATACGGAATCTTCGTTAAAGTTAAAAAACTACGAAGCTCTAAGAGTAATATCTCGCGGCTTATTTAGATTTATATCTAATAAGTTCGCTAAGAGTTCTTTAAGTTAACGTAAATAGAAGTATTCCGGCAATAAAGATACTTCTAGATCTAGCGGTTACTCTTAAGATAGACCTCGTTCTTATTTAAGAACCGTATATTTTAGAGGCCGAGAACTCTAGCCTTCGGTCGATTAATTACGTCTCGTTTAATTAAATTCTCCCGGTCTTCTCTTACGGTTTAAGGCCTCGCGTAGTAACCTACGTCTCCCGGTTTCTTAGGGGAGTAGAGGTTAATAGGTAGGTCGATCCTTAGCAATACCTAGACCTAATAGTTTTAAGTATAGTATAGCGAAAGTTAAGATTCAGCCTACTAAACTTATATAACTAGAAGGACTAACTAGGGCAAGATTTCCGGCTTATATTAGACCGCGTTTTATACTATTAACCTCTTAAAACGTAGTCGATTATAGCTAAAGACTTTAACGTTTATTACTCTTAGTAGGATCCGGACTCCCCTCCCTCGGCCGGAGCTAATACGCTAGTCGATTAGATCGAAACTAATAACCTCGCTCTCTTAAATACGATAGAGGAAGGTATATTCTACCGCCTTTATCTAAATAGAGAGACGATTATCGATCTTACGCTAGTAACGCCGGCTTTAGCTAATAGAATTACCGAGTAGTAAACGATTTCGGACTTCGAGTCTAATTATAAGGCTATTCTATTTAGTATTAAGCCGGTAGGCTTCGAAGACCTCTCTACGATCTCTACTACGATACGATTTAATACGAGAAAGACTAATTAGCCTAAATTTTAAGAGGTTTTTAAGTAATAGACTAAAGACCTAGTTAGTACGGCCCTCGAAAGTCTAAAAACTAGTAGTCTAAAAGCCGATACCTCGCGGAATATAGTAAACGGCTCCCTTCGCTAACTTCTAGAGTTAGATAAGCTAGAATCTTCTTTATTCGATACTATATCTAACGCCGCGAGTCTTATTATCTTCCGCCTTAAACTAGGCGTACGCTCGAAGCCGTAGTAGAACGAGAACCTTCTAAAACTTAAAAGAAAACTACGACGAAAGGCGGACGCTTATAAGACCTAACGTACTAAGTCTAATAAGCGCGAGTAGCTTTCTAGCCGAACTATCTACTTCGCGGCTATAAAACGGGCTAAACGCGAGTACTAGAACGCGTTTCTAGAGAATAAGACCTCGTAGAATATCTTTAAAGTAATAGCTTATACTAAGCCTAAAGCGTACGACTAAATCCCCGAGATTCGTAGTCTTACGAACGTACTAGAAGATACGTTTCCCGGGAAGTATTTAGCCCTTTAAAACGGTTTATTCTCTAAACTACCGGATGTAGCCCCCTTTAACTAGACGGACTATAGCCCTAAATAATAGGACTAGTCTAATCTAAGCTTTAGGGAAGTCGAAAATGCGTATTCTACGTAGATAAAGAGGAAAACACCCGGTCCGGATACTATTACGTAAGAGATAATTATCTACGCGTATAGAGTATAGCTAGATCTCTTTTATTAGGTATTTTCTACGCTATTTAGCTACGGGTACTACTCTATTTACTAGCGTACGGCTACCGGAGTAATCTTAGAAAAAAAAAAAGACGATACCGCGGACCCGAAGTCTTATTATATTATCTCTTTACTTAACTATCTTAAAAAAGTACTCGAACGGATTACGGCTAAAAGGCTAGAATATCTAGTAGAGACTACGAACCTCCTCTATTCTTTATAAATAGATAGACGGTTAAAGAAATCCGCTATTAATATAGCCCTTCTCTTAGTAAATAAGGTAGAGAAGAACCGTCGTCTTAAACGTAAGACCTTCGTTCTACTCTTAGACGTAAAGAGTACCTTTAACTACGTCGCCGACGAATAACTTCTAGTAATAATAGCCTAGATAAGTATACTACTAAACCTACTTACGTAGGTTAAGTCGTTTATATCTTTTCGGATATTAGGCCTCGCGTTTAACGAAGAGGTAGAAGAGTATAGCCCGATAGAGACGGGTATTTCGTAAGAGAGCCCGGTTTTATCTATTCTCTTTCTAATCTATCTTAGAGAGCTCTTTTCTAAGTCTCTCGTTACCTACCTCTCTTATATCGATAATATTACGTTAATAGCTAGCTCCGGCAGCTTTAAACGTAATAAAAAGATTCTAGAGTAGGAGGTAAAAAAGCTCTATAAACGCGGGGCGGAAAACTATATCGAATTCGACCTTAGAAAAACGAAGCTTATAAACTTCGGATCTTCTAAAGCGAACTTCGAGGCCTAACTTACTACTATTACTCTACTTATAGAGAAGATAGTTAAGCCGGGTATTAAGGTTCGATAGCTAGAAATCTACTTCGACTCGGATTTTATCTTTAAGAGCTACGTCTTTACGAGGATTAGCTAAGCTTAATCCGCCTTTTACCGAATATCTCGATTAGCTAATATCGAACGGGGTTTATCCCCCTACGCTATACGCTAGCTATATCTAGTATACGTTACTATCGTAGCCGATTACGGCTTAGAAATCTACTAGAAAAACTAGGCGTAGTTCGAAAGATAAGTAAAACTCCTTTAGAATCTAGTACTCCGTAAGATCTTAGAAGTATTTAGAACGGCGCCTATTATTTCTTTAGAAATCGAGAGTAAAATCCCTCCCGTAGGTATCCGCCTAGATAAACGAGTCTAGAAATACGCCCTCCGGACGAACTTAATTAGAGATAACTACCTAATTCGAATCTAACTAGAGAATATTAATATCGAAAGACGGAATACTTCTAGGCCTACGTAGTTAGAGAAGGTTAAGCTACTTAGAAAGACGCAGCTAGCGTCTTTAGAAGTAGTAGATCCGTATCTCTTTCCGCTATAGACTAAGAAGTTACCCTACTCGGTAACGGTTAGCTCTTTAGAGAAAGAGGCGTAGGCTAAGGCCTACGTCTTAGAATCTAAAAGGGCCTCCTCTAATCGTATAGCTATCTATTCCGACGCCTCCGTTCTATCTCCGGGTAAAAATATAGGGGTCGGCGTAGTTACGTACGATTTTAGCTAGTTAAAGGACGAGCCCTTAGTAAGGGTTAGTACGAATTTAGATTTCGAAAACCTAGTCTATAACGGCGAGATAGAGGGCCTCGTAAGAGGTCTTAAGTCCGCCGTTTTTAAGGGCTTTCGTTTCTAAAATATAAGAATCTACGCGGATAATTAGACCGCGATTCTTAGACTAAAAACTCTCTAAAATACGCCCGGATAAGTATAGTAGGTCCGGGCTATTAAGCTAGCTACTACGCTAGTAGGAAGGGGGAATACCGTCTCTCTAGAATAGTATCTAGACTATTAAGACGTTTTAGGTAACGAGGCCGCCGACTTACTAGTAAAACGAGCTACGAAATACCCTATCCGGAAGACTACTACTTTACTTAACTTCTTTAAGAGTTTAGTAAAGTAGTAGACCTTTACGAACTAGGAAAAACGGCTTAAGTTAGCGCCGGAATCGGCTTATAAACGGACTTTTAGATTAGCGGTAGAGCGGAAGATTAAGGCTTCTACGAAAATACGAGAGATAGCCTTCGTCTTCTATTAACTAAAGATCGGATACGGCTACTTTAAGTTTTATCTTTATTACTTTAACTACGCCGAGGACGATACGTGTAGGTATAGCTAAACGGCTCGCTAAATACCTCGTTATTTACTTCTTAGCTACCCTCTTTATCGAGACCTAAGGGTCTCGATTAAGAACGTACTTAAGAAGTATAGAATCGAATTAACGGACCTCTTCTCTACGTCTCTAGAGACTAGCTTAACGGCTAAATTCTTAGAAAAATTAAAGATTGCTACCCGGCGGTGGTAGTTAAACGACCTATCTAACGAGGTTTAAATACGTACCGCTATCTACTTCTTTATTTTTCTTACTTCTCTTACTTTTCTTTATATTTTTCTACTATTTTCTCTATATCTAGAGGTAATAAGCTTTTAAGCGTACCGTTTCTTATACGAATTCCGAACCTAAGTACCGAACGCCTACTTAAATAAGTAGATAGAAACGGGCCTAGCCCCGTCTCTAATAGTCTAAGACTCTAGAGGGACGTTAAACTAAATAAATAAAAAAAATAAATATCCGGCGTATTACCGTTATAGTAGATAGCTAGATTGCTTATATTATCGAGATACTCTAGAACTCTTTAAGCAAGCTAAAGATAGCGCGAGAAAGAATTAGTAAGATAGAAGAATAGTATATTTATTTATTTATTTAGTTTAACGTCTCTCTAGAGTCTTAGACTATTAGAGACGGGGCTAGGCCCGTTTCTATCTACTTATCTAAGTAGGCGTTCGG
>JAFISB010000458.1:0-10071 GCA_022560015.1 Diplodia mutila | reverse complement strand
GGGATCCCAATGTAGCTTAGCGTAGAATAGCGTTCCTTGTCCCTATGGTCCGTGGAGGCCGACGGGGTGTATGAATCATCATCATCATCATCATCATCACAGAGCAGCGAGAGCAAACAAGTGTGCTCTGCCCGCTCTGCTACCAGAACCACAGAGCATACGGATCAACATACCAGATTGTTCAACTTTCCTACATGTATATAAACCACACTCCTTAAGATAACTTTGACCTTCGTGGTCAACTTCAACAATAGAATTTGGACTCTATTAGTAACACGGCCTTCGCACACGCAGTGCTCAGTCGCGACACGTCTCACTTCGTTCCCCAACCCTCTTCTTGTACCCACTCAAGGTAAACCCTTTCGACAAGTTTCCATCCTCTTTGGTGTTTGGATCCTTAGAGGCAGAGGCCCGCCGTTACAGATGGATGATGCTCTCAAACTCGTCCCAGCAGGACTGCTGGTCGTGCAAGCAGCCGTCCAAGTTGACTGTAGCCCTGCCCTAGGTGAAGATGCTGCTGGCCTTTCTCCTGTTCGTCTCGCACAGCTGCTCGCGCGCCTTCCATATCTGCCCCTTGCTCTCGCACTTCCCGCAGCCGCCATGGGGCAATTAGAGATTAGAACAGGTAATATCCATTCACTGCTTCCGCGGGGGAAGAAGAACAGTATTAAGGAACTAGCATGGGCCATCGAAACCCCCTGTTACGTTCGCAATCACTTCTAAAATCCGAGTTTGTTGCTACCCGAAAATGATCTCATGTGCTCGTCCATTATAAGAATTCCGACATCTGGTGGTATATAGCGCTTAAAAAGATGAAAAAAAAAAGTCATGTGTATCGTATCGCGTTACGGCATCAAAAACATTATCCCAAATCTTCTCCACTTCCTGCAACGGCCAATGAAATACCAAGGGACCTGCCGCACGTTCTTCCCCAGCCGTAGCGAGAGCCTGCCTACCTCTCCTAAATAGATTGCTTCATCATCTACAGTGCCCGCACTGCAGCAGTGGTAACTATCTGCGTCGATTGCCGGACTGAGTCAGCACCCTCGCAACGCAAACGTCCCTCAGACGCTCGTACTCGGCCAACAAGGCGGCCCTCGCAGGCTCCGCATCGGCGGCGGCGGCAGCAGCGCGCGCCGCGGCAGCACCTAGACCCACAAAGTCTTCCAGGACAGGGGGCACGGACACATCGCAGGCACGGCGTCTCTCGCTGGCCCAGCCAACGAGGTCAGCCACGTCGGCAAGCAGCCGGCGCGGATCCAGTTGTTGATGATCATCATCAGCCGCCGCCGGGCTGTGGAAGTAGAGCAGGGCTCGGCACCAGGCGCGGCTGGCGTCGAAGGCGGCGACGTTGGCGGCGTGCGCGAAGCGGCCCAGCTCCTCGAGCTTCACACGTAGATGCGGGCGCTTGTGGGCGTTGCGCCCGGCCAGCGTCCGCGCTTCGCCGAGCAATGCTACCAGCTCGGCGAAGAGCTGTGGCGAGTCGTTGCCGTGTGCGAGGGTCGCTTCGCGCAGCTCGTCCGAGTCCGCGCTGTGCTGCGTCATCTGTTGGGACTGGCCGGCGGCTTGTCTCAAGGCCGCGAGGCGGTCGTCGTCATCGGAGCGCCTGTCGAAGAGTTGGGACCACGGCGGCTGGGGGCTGGCGATCTGCTGGGACGAATTGGGCAGCGTCTCGGGGACGCGCGGCGACGTTTGAGGGTTTTGTTGCTGCTGCTGCTCAATGGGTTGTGCTGGTGAAGATTGCGCCACTTGCACGTCTCTAGTAGTAGACGAGCTCGTCTCGTCCGCCGTGTTCTGCTGCTGCTGTTGCGGTTGCCGTTGTAGCTCCTGCTGTTGCTGCTGTAGCTCTTCTTGATGCTGTTCCAGGGCGCTAAGCCGTGGAACGGTCTCTTGATGATGCTGCTCCAAGGCGCTGACCCGCGGGAGCATCTGATGCAGGACACGTTGCAACTCAATCAATGCAGTGGCTTCCGGGTGGGCGCTGACGGAGCGTGTCACCGGACGAGTGTAGGAAAGCTCGGCTGGTGCAACAGAACGGGACCTTTCTATCTCTTGGTGCACCTCGTCTACCCTGGTGCCGAGGTCAGACAGCTGCTGCTCGATCCGCTGCATCCAGGCTTTGTTAGGAACGGATTCTTCTTGGTTTTCACCAGTCCGCCTGCGCTTTCCCAATGCTCGTTGGGTGGGTCCTGGAAGAAGTATTTAGCGCTGTACTGCTCATGGCCTGGGTATACCTACGGGCATCGGGTTGCGCTATTGATGTGCTCGCAATGTCTGGGTATGCGGGCGGTAGACGACTCTCCCCACGGAGGACTGCATTGATATTCACACCACCCGCATTATTGTACAGCTCACCAAGGCCGTAGACGCGTGGTGGTGGGCGGAGAGAGCCATTTTGTGCGCCAGCACAAACGTCGTCGATGCACTCGGCCACAATCTTGTTCTTTGGCAGATAGAGCGTGAGGTTCGTGGCGAGCGGAATGGAGCGGAGTGACTCGAGAAGCCTGCCCGTCGCCGACAGCTGCTCCAGGCTTGTAGTACCCGGCGGGCCGACCACGGTTGGGGGTTGCTTCAGGAGGAACTGCAGTGCTATGACGTCGGTGGATGAACACTGCCCGGAGGAAGCGAGGGAGGCCACGCATGCCTGCGTTGCCTCGCTACCATCCAGCGATAAGGACTGCAGCTGGGAAACATGTAGAGGATCGATGAAAATGTAAAATGGGGTTTTCCGGTTGTTCGGGGACGTCCTGAGGGCCATCGGGACGTAGAGACGGAACAGGGCGGCCCCACTTACACGATCGTAGCCGATCTTGCAGGAGACCTGATCTGACGGGGTTAAGAGCTCAATATCGCCCGTTTCAGACCTCGATTGGACACAGCATGCTGATTTGTCGGCCAGAAGACGGAAGACGGGGACGGACAATTGAGGGAGAGAAGCCATTGTCACGACTTGGATCTAGACGCATTTTAGCTGTTCGAGTTCTCAGATGGACTGAGGGGATATGAAGAAAGAGTTAACCCCCGGGTGCGAAAGGCAAACCCAGGAAACCCTCCCACCCAGGCTTCGCGAATTGTTGAATTTCCGAGCAGCCTTGGCTCCGCACCCTCGCAACAGCATGCGCCTGAGAGCTGGTAGTGCCTATGGTGCTCGGTTCTGCTACCAGGTGCACGAAGCATGGCCTGCTCACAGATCCCTCCACGCCACCGAGAATGCAGCAAACTTCGCCCTAAGAGCCATTTCAGGCCCTGTGCTAGGCCCCTACATCCGCATGTGACGCGGAAACTTGTGCAGGACAGACCCCTAGCATTAGAGCCTTATACCATAACGTATTCAACGTGCTGCTGGGTGCACGAAGCATGGCCAGCTCACAAACCCCCCCACGCCACCGAGAATGCAGCAAACTTCGCCCCAAGAGCCATTTCTGGCCCTGTGCTAGGTCCCCACATCCGCATGTGACGTGGAAATTTGTGCAGGACAGACCCCCAGCAACAACGCCTCTACGACGAAGGCCATTTGAAACACAACCTTGCCGGGTGCACCAAGCATGGCCTGCTCGCGAGATCCCCCCACGCGCCGAGGTATGGTGATCCGCGTAACGGAAGCCCTCTCTGGCCCCTACAGACTGAAGAAATCAGCCTGCTCGCGGCATCCCTCCAATCCTACCAGCAACGTGGTGATTCGCGTAACGGTGACCGTTTTCAGGCCCCTACAGACCCCCAGCAACTGCTCTTCCCAGGTGCACGAAGCATGGCCTGCTCACGGATCCCCTCTGGGCCACCGAAGATGCAGCGGACCACGCCGAGGCCGTTTCAAGCCTTGTCTGTGGCACCCACATCCCACGTGACGCGGAAATCCGCGAAGGACAGATCCCCAGTTGGCGTAGGTTGTGTCCCGTCCAGCCCACACACAGCCTGCCAAGCAAGAGTGCAATTGTTGCCACTACCTACCCCGACCACCCTCCAGGCTTTTAGCAAGCAGCCTTGGCTTTTTTCGATTGCAGGACACTGACCTCGAGCGGAAGAGGACGAGAACGAGGAACGCGGGCCGGCCGCTGCGAGCTGAGAGACGAAGCCTGCGCCTGTCAGCCAATGCGTCGTAATATGGGTCCCTGAGGTGGATACTTTGCTGAGAGATTGCGAGCGAGAGAGCTGATCGGATCGATGGGTGAAGGGGAAGGGAGGTGGCTGGTGTTTCAAACGCGTTGCTTTCCCCGCTTTTGCGCACGGCCTCACGAAACGCGTCCAGACGCGACTCCACGTGCCGTCAATCTGGCCATAATCCGACGCGAGCCGAATCGAGCCGACGCAAGCCGTGCCCCCGGTTCCCGCAACTATCAGGCCTAAGACCTATGTTTTATTGTAAACAGCCCCCTTTCCAATTATTTCTGCTCTGATGGTTGTCCCAATCGTGCGCGGTTGGAGGAACATCAAGATTCTGGCACTGGAAGAGCAGCTTTCGGTTACCTCGGCTATCTATATTCGCTGTTCACGTAATGCACCCAGCTCCTGCACCACAGGAGGAGTGGTCACTGAAACCCAATTAACCAGGTTACTACGTACAACCACCCCGGTATAGGCACACGAACGCCTCTCAGATCTTAAAAAGAAAAAAAGAAAAGAAGGGAAGAGAAAACCCTTCTGCACGCGATTCTGACCGCTTCGGCCCTGCAACGTCTGCAGACGAAGATGGTGGGGTCGGTTTCGTCGCTCTGGAGATTTTGTTGCCAAGCTCGGCACGCCCCTCGGCGTGGATCTCGGGCTGCTGCAAAGCGAGTTACGTCTGATACTCCATGCCATTAGCCAGATACCCACTAGCCTCACAACCAGCACGGTGAAGAATCTCCTTGAAAACTTACCAGTGCATATTTTCATACTTTCAACTCTTCTCTTTTATACTATAGGGTCTGTAATTCTAAATATGCCTTCTGTTGTTGTTGTTGTTGTTGTTGTTGCCGAAGGCAGCTATGCGGCGTGCAGCCGGCTCACTGCGCCCGCTAGTCCCGTTTGGGCCGGCGAAGTCCAGCCTGCTCTCTATCTGTTCTGCATACCTCTACAAACATGTCTCTTGGCGCTACGATCTTCCCGCAGTACCAGGTGCCTCCACAAATTATCCTGTCTTCCTTCAGTGCCAAGCTTCATGCTGTGGGTAAGATATCGCTCCAAATTGCCCAGGGAGCTTGTTTGCCATCATGAATTTTGCTGCTGGGATGGCTGTGCTGCGCTGGCTCAGC
The DNA here is from genome assembly GCA_022560015.1 of Diplodia mutila. Classification (NCBI taxonomy): domain Eukaryota; kingdom Fungi; phylum Ascomycota; class Dothideomycetes; order Botryosphaeriales; family Botryosphaeriaceae; genus Diplodia; species Diplodia mutila. The sequence goes on along the minus strand of JAFISB010000458.1, from coordinate 4,840 downwards.
AGCTTCCTCACGTCCGTCGTCCAGCATCTCCGCCCCCTCGTCCGGCATGCAAAAGGAGTCTTAGCCCGTCGAACTTGCCACCCACGTATAGCACGTGTATGGCTATCTGTAGTCCACGATCGTAGTCGTATTCACCAGATTCTACGCCTGGCACTTTCCTCTGGTGGAGGAAATGATGTAGGCCAATCTTGCCCGTTCACATCTGCGTGATTAGCGAGCTCAGCGCTCTTGGTGTACCGCGGTAGAGCTCTAGTGACTTTCTTGTTGGTTCAGGCGCCACTTTAAAGAGCTGCTAGCCTCGTTCACTATTGCGCTAGGTATGTCTCCATTAGTCCATCACCACCTAGCTGATTGCTTGCTTGAGTGCTACCACCAGGCTCGTTTCCGTTGAAAGAGGCGGTGAGGCAGCGGATAGGCGAAAGAAAGGAGGCGGTAAGGCTGCGGAAGGGTTAAAACTAAAGCAAAAAGACCTCTGCATGGTGGATTTGAAAGATTGCGATGGATTTGAGCATATATCTTAGGCTTTCATGTCCCGATTTGCTCAAGATTGAGAAGTATAAGTCAACGGAACGCATAGTCTATCGAATCTGGTGGGCTCCTTACACACGGTCCCTCGGAAAGACCTAAGCCGTGCGTTTTGAAGAACTTGACGTCATAGCAATTCGAAGGCTGTTTTTAATCGATTATTTGGTGCACAAAAAGTCTTCACGACGATTTCACCTAGGCGGTACGCATCCCCCAATGGACTATCAAGTGGGATAAAGCTCTAAGAGAAGCTCATAGAACAGTATCACATAACTCGAACTAAAGAATTCTAGCTACCACTTCTTCCTCTTCTTCGAAGAACCCCCATTTAGGCTTCTCCATTGGTTAAGTTCTCGACTCAGGTATGTAATTGTTGAGTCGCGTGTTGAAAGCTGTGTCTCCATCGTTTGAACCTTCTTCTCAAGCTCGTCTACCTGCCTTTCTAGGAGAGCCCCGCTAATCCCTCCGCTCCCCAGGCGCCTCGATAGCTTGCGTGAAAGATCAAGCATGAACTCGCCTCCTTCGAGTGCAAGCTCCTCGAACTTATCTCGCATAAGCTGGGTGTAGTTGAACGCAGTAAACTGATAGAGCAGCTTTCGCGCAGGGTCCTCTGCTTCGTCGCGAACTGCAGTATTCTCGTATACATGACGCACAACACTGACGAAGTCAGCAATGAGCTCAGGCCGAACGGTGTCGATTGCCACGAGGATGTGCGTGAGACGCTGCAAAGAAAAGATCTCAAGCTTCGCCACGAGATGATATTGCGCAAATGTGTACACCTTTGCGTGAGCAAGAAGTGCTGGACCAAAGTAGCAGCCTTGGCTTTGACTGTCCAGACAAGTAAGAAGGCCTGCGTTGGTGCGAGAGTGTTCGGGAGGCAGCCCAACCTCGAGACACCTGCTTAAAGGTGTCAGAGGTCGGGGTTGCTGTTCGGCTGCCTTATCTTCTTGGCACTTATCAACAGTGTCCTGGGGTTCGTCCCACGGAATGGCTTCTCGGGCAGGGTATTCCGCCTCGTGGGCACCAGCCAGACCCGACGAACTTCGGTCTACAGCTAGTAGAGAAGTTAGGGTTTAAACTAGAGCACTAAAAGTTCTATGGAAGTCATACCTATTTCTGCTGATACTATTTCAGCATCTTCATCCACAGTCGTGTGCGCAACCAGCTCTGGCTCGGGAACGCGATAATCTCCAGTGTAGAGAAACGTGAGGAACCTCTCAATAGTATAGTAGTCGAACTCGGTCTAGTCTACCTCTCGATCCGTAGACTCTCTCCACCCTCCTTCAACCAACGCGGCAAGCGACGGTGAGTCGCAAGCAAGAAGGGCGGTCGAGTGCACATAGAGAGCTTTTCGTTCGTAGCCTGCGAGAACTCTGATTGGAAATCCTGATAGATAACTTCTAATGGCGTTAGCACCTTAGCAGAAGGGCGTTAGATATACTAGCCTTCTGTTAGCCTCATCCGTTGCCATCTTAGCTTGCGAGTATACTTAGAGGTACTATGTCGTGAAAACAAACGAACGACCTTATTAGATAAGGGGTGCGGTTTCGGATTAATAATAATCCTTATGCATATATTGTACGAGCAAGGATAAGCTCTAGCGAGGTAATGTGGTCCGCCTTTCTAGGCGACCATTGGGAAATACTACTAATGGAACGTGAGCCCGATCGTTAGCTTTGTTTAAAGTTTCTGTTTGCCTCGGTTATCTCCTAGCCTAGTCTAATCTAATCCGACCTACCCTACCCTGCTCTGCCCTATCCCTAACGATGCAGCGACGATTTCGACCTAAGGCCTATGCTTAAATCCACCGCGCTCTTTCAAACTCATCGTGCATGGACCCTGCTTTGGGCTCAGTTCTCCCGCGGCCTTAACGCCTCCTCGCCTCACCAAGATTCTGCCGCCCATTACTTCTTTTGCCTACCTACCTCACCGCCTCTTCTAGTTACGGCATATTCTTTTTGTATGCCTACTATGGAAGCAGGCACGTAGCGAGCTGGTAACTGTAGTAGAATAAATAGTGGGTAACGTTTCATTTGTGCTTGGAGGGTGAAGCAGGAGATAGAATGGCGGACTGGGCAACCGGTCGATGGGCTAAAGGAGCGATGGAAAATATAAGGCAATAATTCAGTTTTCAAAGTCAATTGTATGCTCCATCAAATACTTGATGTTTACTGTAGGGGGAAAAACAGCACATACGCCATTGGATAGTACGAAGCAATAATGAGAAGATAGCAGAATTCAAAGTCAAATTTTAGCAAAATGAGCTACACATCGTGAAAAGAATAGTGTAGCGGCGGGCCTCTGCCACTAAGGACTCAAACACCAAAGAGGTGGAAACCTATCGACGGGTTTCCTTGAGTGGGTACAAGAAGAGGGTGAGAACAAGTATCGCGACTGAGCACTGTGTGCGCGAAGGCCATGTTATCAATAGATTTCGAACTCTATTGTCGAAGTAAATTCAGGAAATTTAACACAAGGGTCAAAGCTTTCTGATGGAATTCGTGTTTGATCGGTCGAATACTTAATGAATTGAGTGTATTGCTTGTTGTTTTAATGTACTTGGTGTTGAACCCAAAGGTCGTCTCAAATGAGTGACTAAGCTAATAAACTTATCCAATAACAAACAACGGAGGTGATTGAGCTCACATTCCATCAAGAACACAGTGAGGTCATCAAGGGAGCCATTGACGTTCCCGCCTACTGCCACGCTAGGGGCAACGGCCCGAACGATTTCGTCTGCACCGGTACCGAGACCACTTCCGTCGTCTTGTACTAAATGCATGCTTGGATGGTCCCGAATGGGTGATGGTAGCGTGTGTCCTGCATATGACTACATTTAATAATTAGTCGTTTCCTTACCATAATACATGATCATCCGATCGGCACTTGTTCATTAGATCACCGTGGTAATATCCCCCATCCATTCTTATCGACAGCTTGAAAACATGAAATCCCAACTTTCTGAAGCGCTCATGGCATATTTCATATTCCTCTCTGGTCTTGCATCGCAATGCACACCCACAATGAGAAAATTCGATAAAGTGGTGATGGGGAGACGCCTGTGCCGGCTTCTTCCGCTCATGAGACGGTATATTTCCAGAAGAGTCCAGCCTCACCGCTCTTCGTATAGACGATCTCCACACCCGAATTATTTTCATCGCTGGCTCACGAGCATGTTTGTAATCGCAGCCCACGACGTGGAAGAGATGTAGAGTAGCGAGTGCGCATCGGTTGTCCTTAGCGCTGTACTAGTATACGAGGGACCCAAAGCCCCACATACGTACGAGGTTACAATATCCTGGTATGAGTTTTTTTGCGACTCGTCCATGACGTCCCACGTGGTTCTCTTGAAGGGATGTAGGTGGGGTGCGCCCGAGAACACATCAGCTCCCAGGCGCACACCACGATTTTTCGATCGTCATAAGCGTTGAGTCGTACGGATGGCGGATGATGTAGCCGGGTTCTTGAAGCTTTGCCACGTTTTCGCTTGCCAACGGCCCAGTAACCCAGGCGCTGTAGTCGTTGGTGAACGCGATGACTCCTTTATTCTTCTTGTTGACGGACTGCACCAAATCGGCGTTGAAGAACAGAAATAGTATCGGCGAGAGAGGCGATACCTGCAGAAGTCCTGCCTGCAGTAGGGCCATGATCCTAGACGTCTTGCCTCCTGTTAGAGCAGAATGTTTCCACCCATTTGACTAGCGCTTCGGGGGTCCTTCTTTGTCGGAGCCGCTGAAGAGTACGTCTCGGGTAATGTTATTGTAGGTTCCTTTGACGTCAGACGACAGGAGCGAGAGGCCTTTGTCTTCGCACCACGTATCATAGACGCGCTGTTGGAGGACCGTCAGTGCCTGTACGGTATATTACTGTATCCTACCGCCAAAGTGGTTCTTTGGTAGCAGAGTGTTCTTCCGCCAGAGCAGAGAGCCTTTCTGCCACCACCGATTCCAGCGCTTTCCCCAACGTCGATAACAGCGGAATTGGCCTATATCCCTGTGGTGCCTCTGCTGACTTGCCTATCTTGCGTAGCGGAACAATCTTTGCTATGCGCCAACAGCTGGGTGAGTGACCCTGCGACAACGACTCATCGAACAGCTGGTGGATATGCTTGTCAACCACTGGCCATAGCTCGCGCCATACAACCGCAGGGACTCCGTCTGCTCCTGGTGCTTTGAATGGACTGGCCCGGAATATGGCTTCCTTTACTTCCTCCATCGTCAACGGGGCATGCTCGATCTGCTCGACAGGGCTCTGAGCTGTCTCGACCTGAGTACTCTGCACTAGCACCTCAGGCAGCTCCGGGAAGAAGCTCTTG